>JAAVTZ010000642.1:0-28105 GCA_014898835.1 Fusarium lateritium
AGGCTCAGGCTCTGGCTCTGGTTCCGGCGGTAGTCAGGGCGGCCCCAGTGGTTTTGGCAATGGCCGCCCAGGCCCTGATGAAGATGGCCAAGGATCTCCAGATTCGGCTTGTAAGCCAGATTGCGCTGCAAACGAGATTTGCGTCAATGGAGACTGCCTTTCGGTTTCGGATCCAGCATCTTGTTCGCCCTCAACCAGCCGTCGCTTCTTCCGCCGGCAATCAACAATAGAATGCCCAGAAGGATATGCCTGTATCGATGATCAGTGTGTTCCTATCGACGGACCAGCTAATTGCGGCGGTTCCAACTGCCCTCTCAACTATGCCTGTATTCAGGATGCATGCGTTCCCCTAGGCGATCCTACGGACTGTGGAGGAGAGACCTGTGCCAGTAACGAGATCTGTCTGGGAGATACCTGTACACCAAGTCCCGGATTAGCAAGTTGTCGCAACATTATATGCCCTAGAGGACAAACATGCAAAGATGGAGCTTGTGTCCGGTCTGGCACAGGTATGGCTGGTAATCCACAGGGCAATGGTGGCAGACCAGGACCTGAAAACGACGACGACGACGGCGATGGCTCTTCTGGAAACGGACCATCAAATGGTGGCTCTTCTGGTGGTGGCTCTAACGGCGGCTCTAACGGCGGCTCTAACGGCGGCTCTAACGGCGGCTCCTCTCCTGGCAATGGAGACGGGGGCGACGGCACAGATGATGGCAGTGATGGGGGTGGAAACAGTGCAGGCAACTCCCGAGCGACAAACACTGCTACAAACCCGGGAGGTGCCAACCCCACAGACCAGTCACCGGCCAGCACTGTCGCCAGTGATGGAGCACCCATCGATAACCCCGGCTTGGGCTCAACTGGAGCTACGGACGGATTGCCAGCTTCAAGCACGGGCCTTGACGGAAACCCAGAAGGAACTGGAGGTTCTCCAGTTTCGGGTGAAAGCAGTTTGACAACCATGGAGACCAGCGCCGGAAGCGGCAATCGTCCCACACAAGGCTCAGATCAAGCAACATCGACTGGTGCTATCATCACAGACGACGGACCTATTCCCAACCCCGGCCAAGAATCAACTGGATCTCTGGATGCACCTTCAAGCACTATCACTAGCCTGCAAGGAGGGCCAGAGGGTGATGGGGGGTCATCGGTCCCGGGTGACGATTCTTCCACGGATATCAGTGACGAAGGCAACATTTCCACACAAGACTCGGATGGAGCAACATCTGCTTCTTCTAGATTGACTGATGATGAGCTCATTGTAGATCCTCGCACAGAAACAACTGATGCAGCATCGGCCGTTACCGTCGTCACTGATGACGGGCCGATCGTCAATCCCGCCACAGAATCTAGCACTATCACGACTGTTGGCGCACCTATTACCAACCCCGACCCCGAGGCAACTGATGGACCCTCAACTAGACTGACGGGTGACCCAGAAGGCAACGGAGGGTCTTCTGTTCCGGGCGACGAAGGCAGCAACACATCGACTGAAACCTCTGGAGGTCTTGATGACCAGACAACTGCGTCTGCAACTGCAGGTCAACCCACCGAAACTGGCGTTACTCCGTGCACGGAAGACAGTGACTGCACAGTCAATGCTGATCTATGCGTAGTTGCTGGAGTTAACGTCTGTGTTTGTGTTGATGCAGTTTGCGTTCAAAACCCAGACAACAACCCAACAGACTCAGGCAACAGCCAGGGCATAGACCCAACTACCACCGGAGACGAAGACTCGTCCATCACTGAGAGCACAAACCCAGCCAACCCCACTCCCACAGATGACGGAGCTACGCCTTGCGCTAATGATGATGATTGCCTGGCTGATGTCGCGCTCTGCCTTTTCAATGGCCTTAACCGTTGCCTGTGTATCGATGCAGTATGCGTCCAGCAACCCATTACTGGAATTCCCGAAGGTTCTGGCGGTAGCGCCGGTCCTACTGCTGATGACAGCACAACTGGAGACAATGGACAACCAACCGACAGTGCAGGCCCTACCACTACAGATGGAGAGCCAGCTGCCACCGAAACAGCGATAGCATGCTCTACAGACGATGACTGCCTGGCTGATGTTGGTCTTTGC
Source organism: Fusarium lateritium (assembly GCA_014898835.1). Lineage (NCBI taxonomy): Eukaryota > Fungi > Ascomycota > Sordariomycetes > Hypocreales > Nectriaceae > Fusarium > Fusarium lateritium. The sequence continues at coordinate 2,087 of JAAVTZ010000642.1, forward strand.
GTGGATGGCTTGCTCAACTTGTGCATTTGTGTCGATGCAATTTGCATTCTTGATCCAGTTATTGCTCAACCAACAACAGTTACAGATGCCACTATCACGGATCCCACTGTCACGGACGGAGAACCAACATCAACACAGACAGCAACATCATGCGATACAGATGATGACTGTGTAGCTAATACCGAGCTCTGTCTAGATGGCCTGCTCAACCTATGTATTTGCGTTGACGCAGTTTGCATTCTTGACCCAGACAATAACCAGCCAACGACTGTTACGGAGCCTACCGTTACAGACGGGGAACCAGTCACCGCCACAGATCCGACCGTTACGGATGGAGGACCAACTCAGACACCCGTCTCGTGCTCGACAAACAACGACTGTCTAGCAAATGTCGATCTCTGTTCGGAAGGCCTACTGAATATTTGTATTTGCGTCGATACGGTCTGCATCGTCGATCCAGTTTTTAACCAACCAACGACTGCTACAGACCCTACTGCGACAGATGGAGGACCAGGTGCAACAGAAACAGCAGTATCGTGCGCTACAGATGATGATTGCACTGTCGATGCCGAACTGTGCCTCGACGGGGGCCTCAACCTATGCGTCTGCCTTAATGCAGTCTGTGTTCCGGCTACTGATGGCAACGAAGCGACAACCACAGATGAAGGGGGCCCAGTCACACCCACTGCAGTTCCATGCGCTACAGCCGATGACTGTGCAGTTGACGCCGACTTATGTCTGGTTGAGTTACTCAATATATGCATCTGCCTCGACGCAGTATGCGTTCCAGATGTTGGTGGGGTTGATCCAACAACAACAGACGAAGGTCCAGTCAATCCAACGACAGTGCCATGTTCAACGAGCGACGATTGCGCTGCCGATGCTGATCTCTGTCTTGACGGACTACTCAATCTATGTGTCTGTGTCAACGCGGTGTGTGTACCGACTACTGGCGGCGAGGATCCGACAACAACCGATGGAGGACCAGTACCACCTACATCAGTTTCATGCTCTACCTCCGACGACTGCGCAGCTGATGCCACTTTGTGCTTGAACGGACTGCTCAATATATGTGTTTGCATCGATGCTATCTGTGTACCAACAACCGGCGGAGGTACTGACCCTACTGAAACACCTGGTATTACGCCCACAGAGACTCCAGTTGCATGCTCTACGAACGACGACTGCGTGGACGCTGGTCTTTGTGTAGAAGGATTGCTTAACCTTTGTGTTTGCATCGACGCCATCTGTGTGGACACTGGCAACGGTCCAGGTGGGGATGGTCCCTGTGTTGCTGACAGCGATTGTACTGGCCCTGGGGAAATCTGTCTGGAGGGCTTCTGTAGCACTCCGCCAACAACGGGAACCTCATGCTCTACGGCTGATGACTGCGTCGCCAATGCCGACCTCTGCTTAGATGGTCTACTCAACCTGTGCATTTGCGTCAACGCTATTTGCGTGCAAGCCGGAAATGGCGGCGGTACAGGCGACCGATGCTCCGTTGATGCCGACTGCACTACCCAAGGGGACGAATGCAATAACGGAATTTGCGGACCTTCCCCAGGCACCGGGACTTCATGCTCTACGGCTGACGACTGTACGGCCGATGCCGATCTTTGTCTGAATGGCTTACTCAACCTGTGTGTTTGTATTAATGCTGTTTGTGTGCAAGCCGGGAATGGCAACGGTGGTACTGGCGATCGGTGCTCTGTTGACGCAGATTGCACTACCCCAGGAGACGAATGCAACAACGGTATCTGTGGACCTCCATCGAACGGTGGAGGAGGAACTTCATGCTCGACAGCCAGTGACTGCACGGCTAATGCCGACCTCTGTTTGGATGGTCTGCTCAATCTTTGTCTCTGCATCAACGCTGTTTGTGTGCAAGCTGGAAACGGCGGAGGCGGCAATACCGGCGACGACTGTTCTGTTGATGCCGACTGCACTACCCCAGGAGACGAATGCAACAACGGTGTCTGTGGACCGCCATCGAACGGTGGAGGAGGAACTTCATGCTCGACAGCCAGTGACTGCACGGCTAATGCCGACCTGTGTTTGGATGGTCTTCTCAATCTTTGTGTCTGCATCAACGCTGTTTGCGTACAGGCTGGAAACGGCGGAGGTGGTAATACTGGCGATGAATGTGCTGTTGATGCCGACTGCACCACCCCAGGAGATGAGTGCAATAACAGTGTCTGTGGACCGCCGTCGAACGGCGGGGGAGGTGTGTCGTGCTCCACAGCTAGCGACTGCACCGCTGATGTCGACCTATGCCTCAACGGTCTGCTCAATCTATGCCTTTGCGTCGAAGGCCTCTGTATACGAAATGGAAATGGCAACGGCGGAGGTGGAGGTGGAGGTACCGGCGACACATGCCAGGTTGACGCTGATTGCACCACTCAAGGAGACGAGTGCAATAACGGTATATGCGGAGCTCCAGGCGGGGGCAATGCAGGCGATTGTGTTGATGACAACGACTGTGTGGTGTCTGTCAATCCTCTCTGCACTCTAGGACTCTGCGTCTGTGTTGATGCAGTCTGCACTCGTAGGCCCGACGTCCCTACCTGCTCAACCAACTCTGACTGCAGCACCGGTGCAACCTGTCAGAATGGCGCTTGTGTTGACAATACCCCTTGCAATGGAGCAGCAGATTGTGTCGCCAACCTTGATTTCTGTGCTCTACCAGGCGCTTGTCTCTGCCTCAACGGCGTTTGCGGCCTTGCAAGCAATGGGCCACAGCCAGAATGTGCATCTTCTGCGGATTGTCGAGCCCTCAACAAGTGTCGTCTTGGAGTGTGTCTTTGCGTTCTTGGACAGTGTTCTGTCTGAAACTAATTTTGTTTACACCTTGTAATGATGGAGTCGGCGACAACAGGGAAGATTCTCCTGTGCTGTTTTCATTGGAAAACATGACTTATGATTCATGAGATGCCGAAGGATGTATACGAACGATAGCTACTGATTTTTTCCACTTCATGATATAATATTAATTTTAATATACTGTTCAGCAAAAAATCGAGGCTTGCACCAGAGTGACATTTTTAGCCACGCTTGAGATAATAGTTACGAACAAGAAACTCATCCTTCCTCCTCAAATTGAATTTTGGTTTTACATTACCGCGAGTGAGACAACACTCCCTCCGCCCCCACAGGAATAGTAAAACCACGCTGATTACGGTCCCTCGAAGTGCCGTCTTGTGTCACTGCATACCAGAGCGTTCTACACATCCAGGCCTCCATCACTGATACCCAATGCCATAACTCAAGGTCTTGTTGAGACAGGGCTGGGTTAAATGATCAAAGCCGCATGTGTTGTGAAGTCAGAAATTCCCGTAAGGGCGGCGGGAATCACATCTTTACGACCATGTCAAGCCGCACATGTTGAACCCCCGCGAGTAAGGACGCAGGAGGTTGAAGATCACATCCAGAGTCACCCAAACTATCATACTGCCCGCACCCAGTGTTCCGTATACTATTGCAATTTGGAGGGTACTTGATCCATCCTATGTAATAATTTGAACACGGGGTAAACAACTTATCTATAGTTTATGAAGCAATTAATTACCATATCTAGAAAAGGCACTTGCAGAGAACCCGGCTATCGATGCCCCAAGAGACACTAAAGCTGGGTTCATGGTCGCCAAACCCGCAGCAGCTGTACTGACACCAGCCAAGACTCCCAGAATCCCCAGTGCATCTTGGGTCCTTTCTTGTCTCTTCTTTTTCTTCTCAAGCTCTTGTTCGACTTTTTGCTCGTGAGCGATAGCTTCAATCTCTTCTCCAAGGCGTTGCTCTTTGAGCTCTGCCTGTAATTCCTGAGCTGATTGTAATTCCGCCTCCAACTTCTTCCGCTGTTCTACCAGGATTCTCTGGTCCTCAATCTTGAGCTTCAGAGCCTCCACCTCGGAATTCAAGTGTGCTTGGGCTTCTTGGAAACTCTCTTCGTCTCTTAATTGCTCACGCCGAGCTCGCTCATACTCGGCTTCCTTTTGCTTTAGCGCCTCTGTTAATTGCTGCTCAGACATAGAGGCAGAGAGTAACCCTTCGTATTTGCCAAGCGAGTCCCAAGTTGGAAGCACCATTACCAGAAGACGGGAACGGGCGAGCAAAGACTGAAGTGGAGTATGCATTCTACCGTTGCCATGAACAATCCATGGGAGCTAACGAGAGCATATAGGATGGGAATTGCCGAGATTACTGGCTTTCCCGCCGTGGCCTCGAAGGTGATTCTCAGCCGGGATGGACAGAAATTATTTGCTGGCGTAGTCAAGGGCCGAATCTGGACATGGAATCAAGATGCTCATGGCAAATGGCAGCATTCGCAAACTTTGGAATGCGATTCCAGGTTTTTCCGGCTGAGGCTGTCGCATGACTTTGATAGCCTGCTAGTTCTGAGCCCGAACGAACGCTTTCTTATCGCAACCTACGGGGGCAAACTGATCCGGTTCGAGGCATTGAGCTCCAACAAGTTCATAGAAGACCATCGCTGCGATGAAAAATTCGGCCCAGACAAAGAAGTTGGCTCCATGGTACTATCACCCGACGGCGAGTATATCGTGTGCGGCGGCAACGACCTTTTGAATATCTGGGCGCCCAAAGTCGACCTCATCCGATTGGTGCGGGCTCCGGGAAAGGATCTTGCGGCTCATCCCGAACTCTCACTACGCGATATCTTCACCACAGCTCCTTACTGTATCAAGTTTCCTGGCCAGCCTACTAGGTTTTCAACTAGCTCAGAAATATAAATTGAAAATTGTGGCAATAAAATATTGCGCCCCTGAGAAGTTACTGTCATCATGTCCAAAAACCCTGCGCTGATCGCCGCTTCTGCGACCTTGCTTAGGAAGGATGTCATCCTGGGTCTTACATCGGACCCCGCTGTTGGACCGACGGAAGTTCCGGGGCGTAAGCATGACATGAAAGGCTTATCAATCAGTCTTTCAAACTTGTATAAAAGAAGGATTTCAAGTGAGAATAAAAAATGCCATCAGCATCCAGTCATCCCATTCCGGATTCAGGCACTGATTTCTTTCCTTTACACATACGATTCTATCAACCACAAAGCGAACCCTCAAATCTTTTCTTATCTACCAAAATGTCTGAATACGGTTCATCAAGTTTGCTATCCGGCGGAATGAAGCTCTTTGCAGCCTTCTCCATGTTCACCGGCTCCGTCGATGTCATCCTGGGTCACAAAGTGCTTATTCCGGCTTCTGAGCGATCCCTGTTGCCACGATCTACGTTGAGTCTCTTGGATAACCAGCTTCGGTTCCTAGGGGCTATATGGGCGGGGTATGGCTCGGTACTGTGGTGGGCTACCAACGACCTTTCGTCAAGGCAGGTTCCTCTATCGCTGCTTGGTATCATTCTGTTTCTCTCCGGTATCGGCCGATTGACTTCAGGCCTGAGCTATGGCTGGGGTGCAACATGGACCAAGGTCGCGGCGGGAATAGAGCTTGTGTTTCCACCTTTGATATACCTGTTCGGATTCTAAAATGGATCGTCAAGCTCTTGAGAGGCAAAATCTCTTCTTCAATATTATCACGAGCGTCGATGATGGAGGACTGTTGAGTTAATTAGCTGCCTAATCAATAGCATGGTTTGAGGACCGAAGGTGTGTATCATGAGAGAGCGTACATAAGTTGATGGCGAGATTGGATATTACGATGGCGAATTGGCTTAACTCCTATGTCGAGCTACATGGGGATATTACGGGTATTAAAGGCTCGAGATCAGATGTATCAGATTAGCTTAGTGAGGACGGCCTACTCTCAGCTCTAGAATAAAGTTTTATACCTCCCTTTTTACCAACAATATACTTACAACTAACGGAAAGAGACAATATCTTGGAGGTGTAGATCCAGATACCATATGAATGTATACACAACTGTGGCCTGTGAACAAACATACAAGGCGAGCAAATTCTTTTGTGCGGCGTTGACTTAATAATCGCCAGAGAACGAGCGTCTAGTTACATGATTGCCGTTGGCTCTAAGAATTTTCAAGATGATGGAGATAGAATGTACGACTGTTTCGAAGTTAGGAGAAATTCCGCAATCTTGATGACTTCAACTTACAAGGTCATGCCAGGCAACACCAGCGTACTCAGACTCGCTCTTCCCGTAGTGCTCAAATCCAAGCTTCTGGTAATACGGCACAAGTCGATCATACGTCAAGATTGAGATTCTGTCTACTGCATTTGTTTGCTTCATCCTTTCTATGTATGCTCGCATAATAGCTTTGCCTAGACCAGATCTCTGGTAGTCGGGCGAGACGGCAAGGGCATGCAGAGCAATGGTTCTTCCATTCTTCCTGTGCCCCACGTCGTAGTCGGCTTGAGGATCGGACTTCCATTTGGGGGGGTAGGCCATATCCTCGTCTTTGACGGGTTTGTTGGTCGTCTTGGTGGAAATTACGTGTGCGAGCAGCACGTCGTCATTGGAAGTCGACTCGGCGATGAAGGGGACGTCTTGTGGGATTGTCGAAGGTAGACTAGCTCCTGCGCGAAGAAAGAGGCCTATGCATAGCTCGGGACAGACTGACAAACAGTATTCGATCTATTTACTGTGGTTAAATATTGGTCTTGATCTCATGTTTCAATCCTGTCACCTTTTCGCGAGTCGCCGCTTCTGCTGGCGGGAACGCAGCGGTCTCAACGGCCAAGGACCGTTCGAGGTCGTCAATGTTTAGCTGTCGAACATAAAGTGACATGGCGAAGTTGACGGGAGTGTACTTTTGACGTGATAGGATGTAACTGTGTTTCGTATCGTGGTCCTGGTTACACAAAGAGAAGTTAGTAGTCAAGGACTACCAGATGTGATGACAAGACAGGCGGGGTTGAGTGGGGCCAATAGGTTTGACAAATAAGGCGCGCTTTTCAAGCGATCGCTAGACGAAGAGGGGGATGAGAGAGACAGTAACAGAAATCTCAAATTCATTAGATCATGTTTAATTGGGGTCATCCCTTCTGGGTGAATCCTTTAGTTGATTCGAAACGGTTTTGCGGGTTCTAGTCGTTTACATCACTCACAATCCCTACCTTATACACCACCATTCGGTCAGGAGTTTCAGATAAGGTCTTCATGTAAGCTATAGTGACTCATAACACAATAAGCTGTATAATTAAGGAGGGTTCATCTTTTGCAAATAGTAAACTACTAAGATTACTACTCTGCCTCCAGCACGTTGGTGATTCTGTACTGTCACAACGACCTCGATCAGCATCAAACAATAACCGCGTAATTGGTTTAGTGGTAAAATTCTCCGTTGCCATTCGAGCAACGTCGGGGAGCCCAGGGTTCGATTCCCTGATTACGCAATGATACAGCTCATTAGAGCATTCACTTTTGTCTCTTTTTGCACTTTTTTCACTTTTTGCATCTCGGTTCTGTTGTGTCGCTGCGCTGCGTTGTGGTGCTCATCAGATGCTGATCCTGGTGGGACAAACCAGTGAATGAAGGACCTGTACTTCATGGTCGGCAATAAAGAGTTCTGACAAGACAACTCTTTGGCGGCTCTAATTCATTCTCAATTGACAAGGTCAGCAGCGGGTTCTCATGTATGTATATGTTGCCTAACCTACAATTGCTTTGCCGAAATTGGCACATTGGCGACACGTACTTAAGATGTTCAGGGAATGTATATTGCGAATTCGTAGCAACACTGAACGCTGTATTTGAGATCTATCTTTAGTCTATAGAATACAGTTGATTCAAGATTTGCCGTAGTCGTAAAAACCCCGTCCGCTTTTCACGCCCAGGTTACCGTTATCAAGGAACCTCTGCAGATATTCTCGAGGTGCAGTCGGGATGTTACCTCTGGCGTCGGCATAATGCTGTTCAATGTCGAGAACGACATCCAGTCCAACCACATCCATCTGTTCAAATGGACCTTTGGGTGTCTTAAGCACTCCCTTGAAGATATCGTCGATTTCTTCTGGGGTCGCGGCTCCCTCTGAGGCTGCGAGGAGGGCTTCTCTTTTGATTGCCGCCCATATCCTGATTGAAGGTTGGATTAGCTGATACAACCGGTAATCAAGTACTAGGTAGGCTTACCGATTGTAGATGTATCCCATAGATGGCTTCTTAACATGAAAAGGTGAGAAGCCGTGAGCTTTGCATTGCTCCATCATCAGTGTGATATGAGAAGGATTCGTTGCTTCATGGCCCATGATCTCAATCTCTATGACTTGTCAACTATACTTCTTCAATTGGCCACGAAGAACGAGAAATACTCACCAGGCGTTTCAGGTGGCCAGTCTACGTTGACAAAAGTCAGCGGGAATGATTTCATTGGCAGGGTACTTTGACTCACAAGAGTGGGCGCTTAGGAAACGACTCTCGTTCTTCAAATCCAAGCCTTCCAATATCTCTGAACAAGAGTAACTACTAGAATTTGATGCAATTATGGTATCTCTAGGCGCAAGCGAGTCTAGGTCTGTAATGACTTTCCTCTTGAGAGCAAGTTGCTCAGGTACGCACTTTCAAATCAGCACAACTTGGCTACGCTCATGGGAAGGCTTGGTTTACCTCTAGAACCAACCAAGCGGTTTGTAAAGCCTCACGCAAAGTCTCGGGAGAATGTGTAATGATTCTGCCCCATGAAGCATCCTTGCGATTGGAATTTGATCGAAATTCGTCAATGGCCTTGATGCTGGCCTCGAGTTGGGTTTGCTGGCCGTCGACTAAATGAACATCATTTCCTCTACTCGCCCACTGCAAGGGAAAAGTGTCAGTCAAAGAAATTTAAATCTATGCAAGTGCCATAGAGTTTTTATGCCATAGTACGAACCATAAACGCGAGTCGTCTCCCTTGCGTGCCCGCCCCAATCAAGGTGACCGATGTTCTGGGAGTTACTGTGAGAACCATTTTGCTGACGAATGAGAGACTGAAGATGTAAGTTGTGATGTTGCTACTGTAAGGTAGCCAAGAGCGAGTTCAAATAGCGGCGAGCCGAGAGATACTCGCGACTGATCTACGATATCGTCATCTCGGATCCGGTTGCTGGTGACCCGCATCGAGTGGCGAATCTACACCCATAACTTGCGAGCGTCATCGGATCCGATACCACAATTGCACCCGCAGATCAAGTTTGAGTTTTGGATATTGCTAGCTTCCTTTGGAATATTTTGGTCATTATTTTTGGCAACGCAGAACAGACAGTCCTGTCCGCTCTATGGGTTAAACTTAGTGATGAAATTACCCTTTCTCTACAAAAAGACTTCACGATTGGACATCGCTATCTGGTATTACTTGAAATAAGCCTCGGTAGTCAAACTAATTGGATTCAGCTTATGTCTCCCCGCTCCATCTCATGCTTGACTCTCTCTTTGTGTACTATCTTCGCTGAATACAGTTGAGAACTTTGCTATCGCTGCTTGAACGGACTTTGAGCTTTGTGGCAAATGCCTTAAGGTACGCTCTAGCGTTGATAACAAGCTGTGGTATGTCTCTTCCAGGATTTTACCCCTACCAAAGTCACGATCAACAGCTTTCCGTAAGAGTTGCACCCCAGCGACTGCGTGATGCGGATATGGATCGATAGATACGATGGGCACTGTAAAGATTGTTTTGCTTGTGTCATGAGAGCCGTCGTTGTCTGGATCACGGGGTCGCTTCAGTGTGAAGGTGTTGTGCAGACCAAAGGCCAAAGTGTTCATGACCGTATTCTCAGCATCGATGATTATGTCGGCAATATCTACCAGCAGGTCTTGCCGATCCGTGGCTTCAATCATATCTACTAACATCAAGATGCTGAGGTGGTAGTGAAGCATAAGGGAAACTTTAACAATGATTAGCGAGTATGCTTTGGTTGAGTTGTTGCTGATACCTACACCATCGAAGTTTTGTTTGCTGACCGAGAAACTGCATCCGCTTGTAACATTCATCCAAAAGCGGACGGTAAATGACTCCAAACTGTTCGATGGAATCTACGACAGCCAAGTACGCTTTACGCACTTCTGACTCGTCATGACCATCGCGTAGCGCCTCTTTGAATATGGCTGTTAACTTCCACCCAAGTAATTTCCAACACGCCCCCGCGGCAACGATCTGATTTGCTCTGTCGTCTGTCATATCTGAGCTTCCTTGCTTCCACTGCCGGGCATTCTCGTCAAACATCTTTGCACATGTTCTAACAAGGCGCCATGGTAGTTCGGACTCAAAGCCGAACAACCCAGAGGAAAGTAAAGGGCGACAGTTGAGAGTGAGAGATGCCGAGGTGTCAAATGTCAGAGCTGCCCAGTAAGCAGTACTCTCGGCGTTTATAAAACCAGACGTTTCGATTGACTCTGGCGTTGTAACGGCAGGTTCTGATCTTAATGATGGAGAAACTTTAGAGCCGCTGAATTGGAGGTTTCTTTGACGAGCTCGCAGAGTCTGAATCTGTTGTAAAGCAGCATGCACACAAGCTTGGCCCGATATTCCGTCTGTTTCCTCCTCTTCTGATATACCCTGAGGTATTGGTGTTAGGGCGAAAAGAAGCAGCGATAACATGGATCGGTAAGACGGTTTGTTCATGACTCTTAACATATCCCTTCGGGCGTGTCGCCACAGGGCCTGAACGAGACTGCAATGGGCCTCCTCTGAGTGTTGGACTTGGGAAGTGACAGGAAGCCATCGTGCCGCGAATGCAGAAATGGTACTCTGTAAAGATTGTTCAATATCTCCACATCGCCCAACCCGTCGATTGCTCCCAGCAACAGCGTCCACTATGCAGCCGTCAAGGTGTCGGCACAGGTCAGATATACTGACGTATTTGTCTGCTAGGTTATGGCCGAACCTGTATCGTATGAATATCGACAGCAGAGCGGCTTACTTGGTACATACAAGAAAGGGCAGCTATATCTGCCCATCCACGAGCCAAAGACTGCCTCGAATCCTTCTCTGTACAAAGTATCGAGCCATCTGGAGTCAAAGTTCTCCAAATCAACACTATCTCCTGGGTTCCCTGTCGGTGGTATTGTGCACCACACAAACGGCGTTGGCTCGGGCACCACCGAGGCTCTTGAGCTATCTTGGTAGACATGATGCTCAACCTCGGGGGAATGCTCCTGGTTGTTCACTGGCTCCGAAGAAATATCTGTGACTCTGCTGCCGCGCGTCGACGATGTATCGCTCATGGGCCGAGACGTTGTTCTACGGCGTGATTTGCGTTTCACTGCGCTTGAGTTGGTGGCTTTGGCATCTTCAATCCACTACACCGAGAACGTGGTCAGCCCTTGAAGCGGATTTCGCCAAAGACGACATACCTTGAAAGTGCATGCATTATGGCGGTTACGACAGCGGGTGCATGGTGAAGACGTATCCCCATTGGTGTTGTTGCTCTGGGCGTCACAGGCCACACGCGATCGCCGACATTCATCGCAACTGGAGAACTGGGTACGCCGTGTGACAAGGCCAGTTGGCATGTTGTGGTCCACTATGGGCTTTTCTTGTTAAGGCAAATTAGGCAGAGATGGAACCAGGAATTGCCTTGAGTCGAGTCGAGTGGTTTCGGATCCGGATGATGTTTGTTGGGAATGGGTAACAGTGAGAGTCCACTATGTTTGGAAGAACAGGGTATTCTGGTCCGTCATTGATGCGGGGTAATGCAGATCGTCCATTCGAGTGTCTGGGGTAGCGCACATCACACACTGTCACAGGATGATCTTATCCAGGGATAAGTCATTTTACTGCATGGGGAACTTTTCTTAGATTTACTGGCCCCAGTGGTATGTGTCAAACGCCAAATTTTAAAGGTGATGACTATCTGTGTAATCTAGCAAATGGGCATCTTGGCCTTGGGCATGCTCGCAGCATGTTGCTGGCGAATTGGCCTCGCCACAGCGTTAGTTAAAACTCATCGTTAGAGGGAGGCTAGAGCCATGCGTCGGCAGGGATCATCGGAACCGAAACCAGCGCACACTATGACGTACGTGAGCTCTCCAGAAAACCAGTTATCTCCAGATGCTTGATAGCACGCCGAAGATGGGATATGAAGGGAATGATAGGATATTGGCAATGGAATAGTTGGGACAGTCTCCAATAGAGTTGTAGCGACGGGAATTCCTATATTGCCGCGTCAATTCAAAGGCACAGCAGCTTGAGACGTGAACCATCCCCAGACAGCATCACTGAGGCATGATTCAGTGTATCGGATCCGATGCCCACCTCCAAATCCTCCCCGCAAAACAAAGGTGGATCTGGCAACACCATCACCACTCTCACATCGGTTCTCGAGTTTCTTATTCAAGATAAGCGCTCCCTAAGGCGTTACCTCTATTCCGCCCCTCCCCACCATAGCTGTGTTCCCCGTCCCCATCTGCCGAGTTATTTACGCTGCCTGCTTGGCCCAAGCGGACACCCTCCGCCAACAAGCAAGCCGCTTACGACTGTGAGACCCAGCGCTTGTGCTCCATAAACCAAGATCAGCAACAGCTTGAGATTGCGGGGGAAACGTGGGGAAGGCGAGGATGCTGCAAGGTACTTAAAGACCATGATCGTCCATTCCTGAACGTTTGGAAATGGAGAGACACATGTCTACATTTGTCTGGTGTCGACTGAATCTTAGACACGGCAACCATGGCGCCATATTCTACTCCTCCAAATGAGAAGGCCGAGGTCGTTGAGGCTGAGACAGCTCCTAACAACGGCCATCGCAGAGGTCAAGTCGATCGCATCGATGCTCTAGCTACTGCGCCCGGGACGACCCTCGATTCCTTCTCTCACCTCGATGAGAAGAAAATTCTACGCAAGGTGCGTTTCTGTACGCAAATACTAGACTCCTGTCACTGACCGTTACCCCAGATGGATCTGCGATTGATCCCAATGCTGGCGTTACTTTACCTTCTCTCTTTCCTCGACCGTAAGCCGACCCCAACCGCTAAGAAAGCATCTGGCTAATCGCTTCTTTCGCAGGAGGTAATATCGGAAACGCAAAGATCGAAGGTCTTCAGGAAGATCTGAAAATGAGCCCCGACCAATACAACTGGTGCCTCACTGTGTTTTTCTTCACATACGCCGCTTTCGAAGTGCCGTCGAACCTACTCCTCAAGAAGCTCCGCCCTAGCATCTGGCTCCCTACAATTATGGTCGCATGGGGGATTGTGATGACTCTGATGGGCATCGTCCAAAATTATCACGGTCTTCTCGTCGCACGCATCTTCCTCGGAGTCACTGAAGCTGGTCTCTTTCCCGGTGTTGCAGTATGTCTACAACATCCTCCAACACTCGTCCCGTTAGCTAATTTCGTTCTAGTATTACCTGACAATGTGGTATTGCCGCCACGAGATCCAATTCCGACAGGCTCTCTTCTTCTCCGCCGCCTCCATTGCCGGTGCTTTCAGCGGTCTTCTCGCCTTCGGTATCGCAAAGATGGACGGCGTTGGTGGACTTGAAGGGTGGCGCTGGATCTTCATTCTTGAGGGCATTGTCACCGTTCTTGTGGCTATCTTCGCCTTCTGGGCTCTCTACGACTTCCCCGAAACCGCAAGCTTCTTGACCGAAGAGGAGCGTGCCTTTGTTGTGTTTCGGCTCAAGTACCAGGGCCAACAAAAGACCTCAAGCCAAGGTCAGGCTCGTGTCGCGCAGGCGGATGAGTTCAAGTGGGAGTATGTCTGGGCTGCATTCAAGGACTGGCAAATTTGGGTCAACATCTTTGTCTATTGGGGTGTAAGTAAATGTCCGAAGCAACATGCTGTGACCAACGCTAATTCGCTAAAAGATTGTCTGCCCGCTGTACGGAATCAGTCTCTTTTTACCTACCATCATTCGAAACCTCGGTTACAGCTCTAGCAAGGCTCAGTTGATGACTGTACCGATCTACATTACTGCCGCCATCCTTGCCGTTATCGTTGCATGGACTTCAGACCGGGTGGGCAAGCGAAGTCCCTTCATCGTGTCTTTCCTCTGCATGATGATTGTGGGTTTCTCTATGTAAGTCATATTCCCCAAAATCTTCCAAGAATCAACACTGACATTGAGACCAGGTGCATTGCTACCAGCAATCCAAAGGTCGTTTATGGCGGTGTCTTCATCGCAGCTTGCGCCATCTATCCAGCATTCCCCGGTGTTATTACATGGTTGGCCAATAACTTGTCAGGAAGTTACAAACGAAGTGTTGGTATGGCCATTCAAATCGGAGTTGGAAACCTTGGAGGTGTAAGTGCTGATTGTCTTCCATGTTTTACTCTCACTAACAGATGCAGGCCATGGCCTCGAACTTTTACCGACAGAAAGACGGTCCTCGCTACATCTTGGGTCATGCTTTGGAACTTGGCTTTATCGGCGGAGGTATCATCGCAGCTCTCATTCTGATCGTGAGCTACAGTCGCATCAACAAGAGCCGTGAGCGAAGGATGGCGGCCGGTGAGCATGAATCGATATCTGAGGAGGAGCTCTCCGCCAAGGGAGATAAGGCCTTGACCTGGCGATACATGCATTAGATGTTTTTGTGCAGTATGCTTGTACGTGGATACTTGCGAGTGCCTTGTTTACCTGTAATAGCTTAAGCTTTCCTCTTCTTATCTAAAGGTTGGCAAGTAAGAAATAAACAAACGTGACCATAAACTAAAAAAGGCATGCCATAGATTTACCAGTTTATCATAGGTTATCATGACATTTGTATGATTTTGATCAATGGGTTTGAATCACCAAGACCATGCAGTTCTATTTAGGCAGGCGGAGTATTCAGAACCTCCGACACCAATCTGAGATGCGACGCTCTGGCACTATTTCGAAGCCAATGCGAAAGAGGAAGTTACCAAACGTGCAGGTCAGGTCCAAGACCAAACGTCACTGTCTCCGCGTACCCGTATTATCTGTGATACGCCAAGATCTCTCGTGCTTGGTTTGGTAATACCACAGTTTGCCATGGTCGGGCAGCTGGCGATGAGCCGACTCGATCTGGTGGGGGGGCAACGGCTTCTTTTCTGGGATCTGAGAGATCTCGGTCTCGTCTGGGCAAATTCAATTAAACGAGGCAGGGGTTGCAGATATCATAGTTGATCCGTCGGCTATCCTCTTGGTCGACCTTTTTCCTTTCTTTTGAGATGCGTGAGAACCTATGTACTGAGGTAGGTAACTTATCCTTCCAGAGCTTAACATGTAAGGCACGATATCAGATCATAACGGGATGAATCTCCATCAATTTCATTGCGGAAAGTTGTCCCGTGAATATTAGGAGACGCATTTGAATAACATGTTAGGAATTACTTACGCATGCCATCGACCGGCTGTAGCAGGTGGACTCGAAATCGTGCAGGTAAGAGTCACCGACCAAGTGAAGTGATAGAATCTCTCAAGGAAGAAAACTCTTGGGTATCGGCTTCTTTATTGTGAGAAAGAGTTGAGAGGTTTGGCGTAATATCCTCAGGGTAGGGAGAGACTCTGTTGTGCGGGGAAAATGCCGACTGGCTGTTAAGATATCAGAATATTGGTACAACTAAGAGATGAGTTTAGAGGAAAGTATATTAAAACACTGGTCTAAATATTCCTGAGGTTTTTCATGCCTTTACATGCTTATCACAAATTTATCATAAAGTAAAAATACTTCTATCCACATCCCCAGCCTTCAACTATGACGGACGAAACCAGAAGCTGAGAGACATCCTCCCACGCTTATTCTCTTCACTCAGCTATCGGGCATAGAAGGACTTGGGAGAATCCTTTCTATTCAGTATCCCAAAGAGACATCTGCCATTTGAGTATAACTACAAAGAAATCAGTCGAGCTCAGATTTGACCTCTTTTCTACGCCAATGACTCCAATTTAGGTTACACCGGTTAAGCCTAGCTTGCCTCCTTACGCAACTATGGCCACAACAGCGATAGGGTCTACACTGCCATTTCGAAAAAAAGGGTTTTAAATTGATACTGTATCTGATTTCGCGTTGGCTGATGATGTGCTCCTAGCCCCTGGAGAAGATTGCTGGGTGATAGCTGAGAAATATGATTCTCTTGCGCTGCCGCGAGTAGAATCACCACGTGCCAGAATAAAGCGTGACCAAGAAACCTACCTAGATTGAAGATTCGTTGGCGCTAGAAACTGTTATGTTGCATCAGGATCTATATCTAGAAAACGGCCCGGTGTAGAAGCCCATCAGGGGTTGCGGAACCGTATCCGGAGACCTGGATCCTGAACCGCCTCGCTTGGATGGTCCCACACTAGCAAGGGTCATGCAACCATACATAGACCCAGGTAACCAGGATACATATTGTTGGGTGGTATTCCCATGTTTACCGGAAGCGGTTCAGTTCCCGGTTCGTGGGGACAAAGCAACATTGACATGCTTGTCAAGATCTCCAGACGACCTTGGTGATCTACCCTAACAAACTACTGGGAATACTATCTGGCAAGACAATCACGGATTGGGTAGTAGGTAGATTTGGCGGCTTCAAAATCTATTTGTCTAATGTAATTAAAACGCTCTAGCGGTCGAAGACGAATACGCGATTTATACTATATACAGAGTTGTCCACTGTCGCCTACAAATAGACGTAGCAGAAAGGTCCAGAAAGCGTGCTCATAAGATCCTTGATCTGACGCTTCTCTCCAACCCAGCCGAGGTCGACGTAATCGTCAAAGGTGGTCTCGGCACTGGGAGGGTTATCGAGGAAAGTGTTTGTGCCCTGAAGGGCAACCTTGCCATAAACACGGTCCTTGGGGTTGAGCATCTGCCAGATCCACCAGACACGATCAATCATGGAGTGGTGAAGGTAGAAAGCAGGGTCACCGGGAGAGGTGAAGACATCGTTGCCGGGATCGCCGCCGAGCGAGTAGTGACCACCGCCGTGGATGCCGATGTCTCCGCTGCCAGGAACACCCTGCATCTGCATCTGGAAATCGTTGACGGTCTTGGGCTTGAGGATGTTGTTGAGGACAGAGGTAGCGTTAGCGTAGCGTCGGTTGACGGCATCGCCAAGGTCGCGTCGAAGACAGCGAGGGTTGTAGTCAAGAGGGCTGGGTCGAGCCTCAACTTCACCACCGGGAAGATCCAGAGCAGCAGGGCCGAGGTTGACTTTCATGTCCTTGAAGGGTCCGGACTTGACGCAACCGCCGCCATTACCGGTTGGGAGATAGACGGGAGGAAGGCCGCTCGAAGCACCAAGGACGATGTCAGGTCGGTCAGGGACGTACTCGCCATCACCGGAGATGGACAGGTCGCTACCATCAAAGATGGGCGACTTGTTGAGGCCAGTGATGGCAGTAAGGGCCCAGTCCCAGTACTGTTGGCAAATGTCAGTAAGTGTGGTATCTTGATGTTACATTATCGGGGACCTTACAGGTTGAGTGCCCTTGTAGCCACACTCGTTTCGGAGAGCTTCCTCATAGAGCCAGGTAAAATATCGGTGCCATGTCAGAAAGTTTCCGGTGTAATGGATGGTCTGTGTCTGGTTCAGATGGACAGCAACCCAGTCATCAAACCGAGTCTTGGCGCCGGCAGCGAAAGACGCGGGGGACTTGGCAGGCTTGGATTGGAGACACTTGACAGCATCGATGTAGGACTTCTTTTCCGTCTTAGAGAGGGTGTTCCTGGCATGAATTGTTAGTGACGGTTGAGGTTAGCGGGTATAGAGAACTCACCATTCCCGTCGGACGCGCACGTTGCTCCAATTGCAAGTGCTTGCGCGCTTAGTCTCGCTCTTGGATAGATCTTGGGCCGCCTCATACGCAGCATTGGCGAGATCAGCGAGCTCGTCAATGTTGGTGACCTCGGGCGCATTGGCATCAATGGTGGTGGCCTGGGGAGCGGCCAAAACGCCAGCGGCATTGAGAGCCAAGAGAGAGACGAATCCAGCACGCATGATGGCAACGTATTAGGAGAGGAATGGGAAATGTGACAAGGATCCTCTTTTCAACACTGGTTGTGTGGCTTGAAGGACCAGTGAGTGAAGAATGTTTAGAGATGCAGAAAGGTAATGAGCTATATACTACTACTGCATGCCCTCGAACGGAGGTTTTTCCTTGTACATCAGCTGGCGAGTCCGACTCTGCAGGTGTGCAGGTCAAGGGTCCCCAAGACAAGCGAGAGACGAACCAACTTGGCCTTCACGGACCCTTCGGGACGAACCCATAATGTTCATGGATGTTTTAGTGGGCGACTTATCAATTGCAGTGGGTAGTATTTAGCGGAATCACTGGCTCAAAGAAGACCATCCGAACAGTGACTAAAAGTTTAGAACCAACAGTGGAAGATGCTTGCCTCTGTGGGTTGGACTCCAGCTAAGCTGTCGGGGTACCTCGAACCGAGGGGGAAGGGCAGAGAGTGGTCGGTTGGTTCGGTCAGATAAGTTATAGCTCAGATCTAATCCGATTTAGGATCTTCAGCGAATTTCCTATGGAACAGGCATCAACATTATGCATTTGTGGGCTGCGGCACAGGCTCAAATGACAAGGGTGAGCTGCAGGACCCAACTACGCCACCGGAGGATTCTCATATCAATTATCAGGTCAGGGGAAATAGGGTTTCGAATCCACCGCATCGCCTGTCGTATAGCATGATGTTGCAGTTGAGGGTTATGCAGGTGTAATTGAGCTTTTCTTGTCGCGTACTAGAGCCCTCAATTAAGGATGCTGTCAACATACGAATGTCAAAGGATTTAGCGCTAAGCAACGCATTGACACTTAGTCTTAGCCTTAGTCTCCACGGCTGGTGATCCGGACGAGTTCCGTTAGGTGGAGTTGGATCCATACAGCTCAGACAACAGCTGGCATTCCCGTTAGCGACGGATCGTCTCATTTTTCCCCTTTGTCTCCGGGAACTAGTTCCTCCAGTGACACTCTTTGATCGTATTCAAATTCAACTGATCTACATGTCGATCTCCTCGCGAATCACAAAATGTCACCAAAATGTGCCCACCATATCTTTAGACAATCGTCCCCAGATCTTGACTTGCACGACTCAATCTCGCGCCTGCAGATGCATACAAGCAGATGAACATGCGATAACTGATCCTCCTAACGCCAGAGGCCGCCTGCAAGTGAACCCTGGTAGAAATAACTCACACGTGCAATCAGCACTTGTAAAGCCTCAGCTGTTGCTCCCATGTCCACTTAGTGGACCACCGCAGATGCCAAGACCTGAGCCCGGTGTCCGATACGTATTGGCACTGCGGATATTACCCTTAGTGTCGGCTATAAACTGAGCAGAGAGACCTGAGCGTTTCATAAGTTCATTGTCACCAACGTACCCGCATGCGCATAAAAGGATCTGGCCAATCTGGACGCAGGAGACGCGGGCTATCTACCAACATGCATCAACGGTCAGGGGTGTCCCTTAGGCTCTCCTAGGAGGGCCTCGTACGATATCCTTGAACCGTCGGGGTAGTAGTGATAATGCCTGGGGATCCGATAACTTCAACTGCACAGCTTCAAGCGACCTTGATGAACTGGGTAGGTGATCCGGTCCAGAGACGAACCAAGACGGATCTGTTAGCGATAGTTACGTTGGCTATCGCTTCTTCTGTCAAAGTGGACACCCGCACCCGAGCAGCCGAGTCCGTGTACACTCTTTGACGTGATGGCCACTTGTACCTGACCTGGTTTGTGGGAACTCTCGTTCTAGTGCTGCGGACGCACGTTGAAACCCTGTCAAAAACGTGGTTCCAGCTTCTTGGAAGAAGACTTTCCACGCCATCGAAGGATCGATAGGCCCCTTAACCCCTCTTTCGTGCCTGAGTCTTTTCTTATTATGCTGCCTCCTTGCCGTGTTCTCCATCGTCCCAAGTTTTGGGGTCTGTTTGTACATCCCCCCTTCATCAATCCATCATGGATCCCAAGGTCGAGCTGCCTTCGAATCCTAACGAGAATGGAGCGCCAGGTATTCTCGCCGCGACTGTTTTGGTCATTTCGATATCGACGATTGTTGTGTTGGCTCGTCTGTACGTGCGAGTCTTTATCATTCGCAACACTGGCTGGGATGTGAGTTTGCGACCAACATCTCCACTCCCTTTCCTCAACACTGCTTTTCTTTTTGTTCGATTTCCTTGATTCTTCACCAGAGACCCTTTGTAAAACACTTCTGACAATTTTCGTTGTTCGTAGGATGGTTTCATGATCTTGTGTATGGCCTTGGCCTGGGCAGGCCAGGGCGTCATCTTTGCACAGTTATCTCACGGCGCCGGACGACACATTGGCGATGTTGACCCAGATGTTTACATGATTGGAATGAAGCTCAACTTCATAAGTCAGCCGATATTTCTAATAGCTATCTGTGTGGTCAAACTATCAGTCGGATGCGCCCTGTTGCGAATCGCTTCAACAAAGTTTTATCGATGGTTGATCCTTTCCATCATGGGCTTCATGGCATTTTACACCATCGGCTGCTTCTTTGTAGGTCGACTCTCTTGGTACAATCAAGTGATGCAGGTCACTAATCCTCTTCGTCGCAGACCCTTGTATTTCAGTGTTCAGATATTCGCGTTCTCTGGGACACGAGCGTACCCTCGACTTGCTGGCCAAAGAAGACTCTTCAAGGTCTTTCGTACACAAACTCTGCGCTGAACATCGTAACTGATCTCCTTTTCGCCATCGTCATCCCCACGCCTATGCTATGGAATCTGAACGTCCATTTCCGCACGCGACTGACGCTCATCGGTATCTTGGGTCTGGGCGTATTTGCCTGTGCTGCCGCCTTCGTCAAGCTTGGCTACGTGACCAACTACGGCCAACTGGGCGATTGGCTATGGGACTCGCGCAACATTACCATTTGGACCAGTGTTGAGCTGAACGTCGGTGTCATTGCCGGCAGCCTGCCCTGTCTAAGACCGCTCTTCCGACGCTTCCTCGGTAGCACATATGGTAAGAGCTCCAAGAAGACGCCAACCACCGGGGCCACCAATTATGGTCGCGGCACATTACGAAGCGGTAGTAACTGGCATGCCCTGTCGAGTGGCCGCCGGGGCGATGACGAGACGAGCAGCCAGAAGGCCATCAACGCCGGCATTCAAGAATATGAGCTTCGAGACAGGATAGCAAGTCCGTCCGGGGTCATGAACAAGACTACAATCTTGACAGATATTGAAGGAAGATCAAGTGACGAGAGTGGTCCGGCCGGATATATCGGCCAATATCCTACCGGCATTACGAAAACAATGACAACAACGGTCGAAGTGACCAAGACAGACTCTTCATCTAGCCGATGATTTGACATCTCATTAGTTCAATACCCCAATAGTTAATTAATAGCCCCAGTGGCCAACAAGTTTCATATTGTTATTCATGGATATTTCATAAGCGCAGGTGCACTGGGGGATTCATTTAAGATACGACGGGAAATCATGCACAGCCGAATGACTTGTACATAACAAGCATCCTGGTAAAATACAAAATTATCTATTCGCGTGTCCAAATGAGCGCATGGCTTTGCCTCAAAGATGTTGAATTTAACGGAAATGGGGTTTATTTTGAAAAATACGCGGTCAATGAATTTGTAAATATCTATTTGTTCGCCGCAAGTGACCTCTTTCAATCCATAAGACTTAATATCCACACAGCTAACATATTCCCGAGCTCAAGGTGATTATTGATACTTCTCATGCACACAGTTACTCACAATTCGAGTATCTCCTTGTGCTTCTCAATCTTCTTGCTTACCCTAAATCTCTCCAGAGCCGAAGGGATCTTATCCGCACATCTATCTCCTCTTCCAGTACCTTCCTCGGGTCTATCTTATCAATTCCAATCATTCTGCCATCCCCCTGGTTTTATCTATTAGCTTTCCCCGCGAAAGTCACCCGATCGCAAAACAAGGGTCTCGTTATCTCGCTGCTTATCTACCGAGGGAGAATGATGTCCACGCCCGTCAACAATAGCACTAAGGGAATTCCTTTGCTAAAATTTGCCATTCTGGGACTAGTTCCTCATTTGATCCATTTCCCCCGCAACGCGACTTTCGATGGTGCGGTGGAGGCGAATGTGAGGCCATCGCCGATTGGTCAATGCTTTGGGTATCGCGAGTAAGTTACATCAAAGTCGAATTCCAAGATAAGAGGAATGGATAGTTTATATTTTAGCGAGACTTAGACCTCGTTTTTCTTTCCTTCACTCTGGAGTCAGCATTCTACCTAATTCTCCATCCCAATATGGCAACCAACACCTCAGCCCAGGAGGGCCACCTCCAGAAGAGGTTTTCCAAGATCACCATGATTGGCATGGCCTTTGCGATTCTGAAGTAAGAAGTCCGACATCAATCTACTTCTACAGTATTAATGAACCAAGTACATGGATCTCTCTTGCTGGATCACTCGGTCTTGTTATGCCATCAGGTGGCTCCGTCAGTTTCGTTTACGGCTTCATTTTCTGCGTACTCTGTAACATTTGCTTGAGTGCAAGCGTGGGAGAACTAGCATCCTTGTATCCTACCGCCGGAGGACAGTATCATTATTCATTCGCTCTATCTACAAAGAAATGGAAGAGCTTGATGGTAAGAACAACACAGCGAGTATGGTAATTGAAACTGCTGACAGTCAACAGAGCTTCCTTGTTGGATGGACAAACATTGCCGGCTGGTTGACGTTGAATACGACGGCAGCATACTTCGGAGGTATGGCATCTTTTGCACTGTTGAGGATAGGCACTCACCATAAAACAGCTCGATTCCTTGCCGCAGCAGCTGTTGCTGGCTCTGGCGGAACCTACGAGATCACACAATGGGGAACCTACTTGATGTTTGTCGCAGTGTCCATTGTTGGTGTACTACTGAACATCTTTGCTTATCCCATATTGAACCGCTGGAACGAGGGCGCTTGTAAGCCAAGTCTCCCATGATGTTGCGGTGACATGCTGACCATGCATAGTGTACTGGTCTTTGATCAGCGTTGTTGTGATTAGCATCGTGCTTCTTTCTACGTCCCCAAAGACTGACGCAGAGTTTGTGTTTACAAACTTTTCCAATACGACTGGTTGGAGTGACGGAACGGCTTGGATGCTGGGACTGCTTCAGTCAGCCCTTAGCCTCATAGGGTGAGTCTCCACGTTGAGTTCTGTCATGGAGAATGTTGACAATAGTATAGCTACGATGCTGTAGCACACATGACTGAAGAGATGCCCCGACCAGCCAGAGATGCACCTCAAGCTATGATCGCCGCTGTTCTAGTTGGAGGTGTAACGTGAGTATACCTTAATACTTCCGAAACACTAGACTGACATTTTTACAGTGGAATTTTCTTCATCCTGGTGATGCTTTTCTGCTTTGTTGACCTTGACCTTCTCCTCGCATCGCCAACTCAGAGTCCCCTCACTGAGATGATATACCAAGCTACTGGAAGCCAAGTCGCCGCGACTGTCCTGAGTGTTGCTGTTGCTTTGTGCTTTGTCAATGGAGCAAACGGCTGTGTGACCTCTGGTAGTCGGCTTCTCTGGTCAATGGCACGAGATGGTGGCACGCCCTTTTCTGAATAGTAAGCGTACTTCGGACACTCAGTAACCACGGAAAACTGTCATGGCTAACACCTCTGCAGTCTTTCGCACCTTCACCCAAAGCTTAATGTTCCCGTCCGGGCCATTCTTGTACAAGCCGTCTTCAACCTTCTATTTGGATTGCTATATCTAGGTAAAGTCTTACTACTCAGTTATCTCCATATTCTTTGCTAACATCTTAAAGGCCCGGAGGTAGCTTTTAACGCATACATCGCTAGCTGCACGCTCTTTCTCAATCTGTCTTATGCTGCACCGGTCATCATCCTACTGGTACGAGGACGACAGCTTGTCCTCGCAGACCCACCTGAGTTTTCGCTCGGGCACACCTTGGGTTACATAGCCAATTACACCGCAGTCATATTTGTTCTTGTCACCTCAGTGGTAAGTCATGTCATTTTCCTGGTGTCATTTGAACACACTAACGTGGTTCCTCCATATAGTTCTTCTGCTTCCCTCCAGCTATACCCGTCAACGTGTCAACAATGAGTAAGCCGACACAAGCAAACACCTTTTTTACGGTTGACTAACGCACCTCAGACTACGTAACAGCAGTTTTGGGCATTTTTATCATTTTTGTGACGGGACTGTGGTTTCTGAAGAGAAAGTCTTACGAGGGGCCACAGCTTGAATGCATCCTGGGTGAAGAGTTACCTGTGGCGGATGTAATGCCACAGAAAACCCCAAAGGAGATTGCCTCAAGCTCACACTCTAAACAGGAAGAGTGATGGCTGTATACGCACGCATAGCGGTATAACAAGCGAGGATAGAAGAGAAGGGCATCATGTTGTATAGCAGTTAGTAATCTATATTTTGACCAACACCTTTCTCGGCCTTATCGGAATGAACCCAACTGACGGGCATGTGGTGCTAACTAAAGTTGGTCGACTATGGAACTGTCAAAGTGAATTTCTTATTTTTCCTGGCTCTTTCTTCGCCATTGACTACTTTCTGGTTCAGAATGAGGTCGGTATTGATAATATTGGTCCCTCTCCCTTCCTGTGTCTTGAGCATGATCGCGTAACGTTGGCATGTTCGATTCTCGAGTGGACTGGGTACATTGCATCAAAGTTTCTGCTTAATAGACAAAGGATATGTACTGAGCCCTACAACTTAGCTATGGCGGTACTCTTTGAGTAGCCATAGTGCCAGTTCTCTCTGGCTAGATCTTGTCTAATCTGATAATTGCGCTCCGCAACATCGACAGTCCGCATGTCCACATCTACAATACGCATGGCCTCTTCACTATCGGTAAAACTTCCAGGCACAGTTCCCACAATAGGCAGCGCAACTTGACTACAACCAAAGAACCCTTCTTGCACTGGCCCGCCAGCATTGCAGTAGATGACTGCCGCGGTGTTCTCAAATGCGCGAGTTACAAGAGCCGACTGGATAAACATCTTCTCGCAGTCGGCGTTGTATGCGAGGCCATCTTTGTCCATATCCAGAGATGTCCAGTACGAAGGGATAATGATGATTTTGGCACCCGCTAGAACCAGTTGTTTAAATGCCTCAGGGAAAGCAAGATCCCAGCATACAAGGATTCCAACAGGGCCGAGAGGAGTGTCAAATACTTGGTGGGGATTGGGTGCTGGGGCGTCGTCCTTGGCAGAATTCCGAGCATGGTCGACAAAGGAGGTCAAAGTGTGTCGCTCAGGAATCCATAGATTTGTCTTGGTATATGTACCTAGAAGGTTACCGTTGTGATCGATAAAATCCGAGGTGTTCAATAGAGTTGGCCTGTCATCCGGTTTGACGCCGTGCTTGGGGGCTTGAGAGACAGCTGTCCCTGTACAAATGTTGATTCGCAAGTTCTTTGCAAGATCTTGGTATCTTTTTCGAAATTTGCCAGCCTCCTCGGGGGGGAGTGCAAAGGATGGCTCTTCCGGCACCCATCCTGTGAGATGGTATTCTGGCAGAACGGCCAAGGACGCGCCTTGAGATGATGCGAGGCGAATCTGCTCAGCAGCATGTGCAAAGTTGTGTTCAGCATCAAGAGGCTGTTGACATGTTAGTATTTGGTTTATTTAGGTAGACAGACCATGTACGCACCTTTGGCTTCATTTGCACAAGAGCCACCCTGAAAGTTGAGTTTGGTGCAATAGTCGTCATCTTGCTCAGGACTAATCTTTGACAAGTAAGAATAATGAACGTTTCTGGCGGGATGGTAAAGATTGCGGAAAGCCAATTGAGCCACCACCTCTTCAGATAATCAAGTGATAACCGTAATGTTGAATAGCATTTGCTAATTGATTCCTCTTTCGGCATTGATATCCTTCGCTATTCGATGCCAAGTTTGGAAAGGTCAGGTGGAGCACGTTCGGCTGGTGAGAAGCCGACATCTCAGACCCCGGGGCTGGCTACGGGGTTTGACAATGATCCAAACTTCCTCTACCAAATAGATCGATTACTATTATGGATTGCGGTATTGTCAATTCTTTAGGATATATAGCTTAGGAATCTTTAAAGTTTAGGCTATAAGTTTACAGGCGCTGCTGACATTCTGTAAATGCAGCCAAGCCTGCTAAGTCGAGGCTATGATACTAAGTGAATATAGTCCTTGACCTCTTGAAGTACAAGAGACTGGCTTTACAACAACAAAGAACTCTTTTTTTTTTTTTTTTT
>JAAVTZ010000643.1:0-21079 GCA_014898835.1 Fusarium lateritium
TTCTCTTATGATAATATGATTAAATATTATATTAGAATTTGATAAGTAGATCGATCATCTAGTAGCTGAGGATCTTATAAGATAGTATATATTTTAAAGAGCGCAGGCCATGCAGATATGATTTATCTTGCAGTTACCTATTACAAGATGAAATCCGGTTTATTTCTTCTCAAGGCTGGTACAATCAATTTAGACTCACAGTCACACAGGAGCTGGGACCATGTATTCAGTATTCATGGCGAAAAAAAAAAAAAAAGGTTATCGGATTTGAGAGTACGTCGATCCTCATGTATTCAACTGTAGTTAAAGAAAGTAGCCGTATTTACCAGTATCCTAAGCTTCTTTTTTAAAACTCGCGCCTGCGCAAAGTTTTCACAGTGAGATATGTCAGGCCGTTGAAAAAACAGAACGAGTTGACTTTCTTAAATGAATGAATAGGGTGATACTTCGAGCTCTCCCAGTGTTGCAGACTAAACAAAGTGGTAGTGACATTCTAGGTTAATGGTTTTACATGTTTTTTTGACAAATGGAATATCTTTCAAATGAGTGACATCCAGTATAGAGAATTACACTCTTGCTAACCAAACACACTTCATACACAAACCAGAACGTATCGTTGAACCTGAATACAGGCCAACTGCCAGGGTGGCACATCAAGCGGCTGCGCGGACGATGATCCGTTGAGTCCCCTTTCTGATCAAGGAACAAATAATGGGAAAAGGAGAACATTGGGAAACAAACACAAAAATAAGGACTGGGGAAATGAATGACTGACGCGTATTGCGCAATAAGCAAAAGCAAAACGGTACGCATGAGAACAAGCTTGTCGGGAAATATGGGGGGGGAAGCAGCTGAAAGAAAAGTCAAGGGTCAGCAGTATCGATTGTCTGGAAGGCCAAAATTTACGCCCGTCGGTAACAGCCCTGACTTGTAGTCAAACTGCTGGTATGCCGTGTCGTCTCCCACGGACGTGGCCGAGCTATCACCGGCCTGGTACGCATCTGAAGAATCTGAAGACTCTCCCATGCCCAATGTGTTGGAACTATCAAAGATAGCCGCGTCACCCAGACTTTGAAAGTCAAAGGGTTCCTCTCCATACTCTTCTGGGTTGAAGAAATCAAGGTATGAGAAAAACCCAAGATTATCTGCTGCAGGAGAGGTCTCGTCTGAGCTAAGGCCTGGAAAGGGGAGATGTTCCATCAGCCTCCGTGGCAAATCCTGCAGACGGCCCAATACATCAGATTTCATCTGAGGTTCGTAATCATCGAATGCTTTGTCCACTTCTATAGCGACTTGACGATGAATTACTGGCTTCGCCTTGTTCCAGTATTCACGCAACTCTTGAACGTTCTCTGGCTTCATGAGTGACCCTCCTGTATTTGAAGTGGAGGGGTCGTGATCTGCAAACGAATAAGCCCAGGTGAACTGTGAAAAGGGGTTTTGCATAGATGCAGTGTGCCAACTTCGTCACTTACATGGTGAGGGAATCTCGGAAGAACCTGGTTTGACATCAAATAAGATGCAGTACATCTCTCTCCACTTTTCTGCTGGATCCTTCTTGGATCTCAGCTTCAGCTTCTTTGCTTGCTCCTCATCATATCCTTCCAATAGGTTCCGCTGAATACTCCTCGATTCTTTCACGGGACACGGCGTCTTTTCCCGTTGGTGCTTCTTCAAGTCCTCCACTTTCTTAAACCGGTACAGGCATCGATTGCATTGGTGCGGCGGAAGGCTGTGACTGCGCTCAAGATGCTCCCTACGATGGTCAATAAGATACGAATCTGACTTTGAGCCCAACCTACTTTACTCGTGAGATATCATGCCACCCTGGGCCACAACACGTTCTTCTCGTACCGAATTTCTTGGGGTCGCGCTGATAATAGGGGCATGCAAAACGAGGACGAGTGTCGTCTTTTGTTGTCTTGGTCCTCTTGCTATCCTGCTTTCTTCTGAAACTACCGTCGTCTTCTTCATTCTCACTTTCATCCCGGCTCCGATGGCCATTTGATCTTTTCTGACCAGCCGAACGAGAGGTTTGCTTCCCTGCCTGAAAAGCACTAGGAGAAGGGTGTGATCCTGAATGTGGATCACACCCTTCTTCGAGTGCTTCCAGTCTTCGTTCAAAACATTCCGAGATTGCAGCCATCAAATTGTCAACGATTATCTGCTTGCGTCGACTCAGTTCCTTGTTGATGCAGTAGTCCAAGTAGGCCGCCGACGGATTCGTAGGCTCGACGTCGGATTGATTGAGATCGGCGGCTTGCCGTTCACCACCAGATGGTAAAGGCACGTTGAGAAGCTTTGCGCTCTTGTCTGCGGCCTCGGAGCGGCGTCTTGTAGCGGATGAATTGGCTTGACCGCTTCTGGTATCTGTTAGCTGCCATGTATTGAGTAAAGTATTGAAACGAGAGACTCACTGGGAGGCAGGAGAACCCCGACGGCCCTGACCGCTCACCGGGTCCTTTCTGGTCCGAGATAAATTTGATCCGCCACTCGAGGATTTCTAAGGCATGATCAGCATCTAAATTGAATGACATGCTAAGCGGGTAGAAGCATACTGGTCGTGAGTGGTGACGGGATGTGGGTTCAGGTGATGCGGAAGACCTCTTAGTTCTAGTGACAATAACTTGTTCTTCCGAACCCTGAGGCATGTCCGCCAGGCGACGGGTTAGAGTCAATGAGTCAAGATTGAATTGACGATATAGATTTGTAAGTCGTTTCTTTAATGGAAAGTCGTTGAGTATGGGAGAGAAGGCGTATCGGCGTCGGTTCAAGGAAAACTGGCTTGCTTTGTCTACCACTGAGGGCATTATCGAAAGCTAGCCTGTCTTTTCAGTTGCATGTTTAGCTCCGACGCAGTTGGTGTGTATGATTGGAAACCAAAGATGAGAGAATCGATAGGTGTAAGTGTGGAAGTGTGGAAGTGAAGAGGGCAACCGTTATCGTACCTAAGTATCTGGGCAAATCCTTGGGTGGATGCAGCGGGTTAAATAGGTAGTAGGTAAGAGCCTCACGAGGGCGGACCTGCCCGCGATGAAATCGCAATTGCGGATTACGGAAAGACGGGTGCCTCGCGAGGGATCACATAGCGACAACACTCGGCTGAGATGATGTACCTTGGGACTAAAAGCCTCATTACTGGCCAAAAGAGAGTGACACCTATCGCGGGCACCAGTCGGCGACGAACTCGGTATGTAAGTAGACGACGTAGGTCATGTATGACTTATCTGTCAATGCATAAATCGAATCGATCCAACGAATCTAGAGCCTCACTTTGGTGTCAAAATGTAAACAAGGCGATACTGTTTTGGGTTCTTTCAACGCCTATCATGTCGCTGCAGTAGGCGAGGCGACAGCATCGTGGTTCGCAAACAACATCACCAACGCAAGCCAAGTGGTTGATCAAGACGCGACCCCCGCGTTGCATGCGCCCATCAACGGAACCATGCAGATAATCATGTCAGATACAAAGCGGTTCAACCCGAACAAGCTGTGGGACCTTGAGTTAAGTAGTTACTACTATTGGTGATTGGCTTGATAAGGTATCCCAAGCCGAATAGACCTAACAGATGATAACCAGAATAGCAGAACAAGCCTATGGAGATACAAGTGATAGTATTTTCTGCTTCCCCAGAAAGCAGTGAATCCAGGCCGTTGGGTATATCATACCTAAACCTCGTCCATTTCCAGACTTCCTGTTCAGTCTCATAAAGCATCCTCATCCACGTCATTATCCACACTTTGTTCTGGAATACTCTTCTTTCCAATTTTCTTCCGGCGGTCTGGCTTTCCTGTCTTACACTCTACGCCAGCCTCAGAACATCTCTCACAAGGCTCTCCCTCCACAGGCCGCTTGCAACTCTGCTTGCGCCTTTGGCATCTTAGACAAGAGTTAGGTACACACTTCGCGCCCTTGCGCTTCCGCGAGCTGCGAGGGGGACTTGGGGTTCTCGGGGAATCATGAGAGCCTTGGCGCTGGGGAGGAGGGGGGCTTGGGGTCTTTGCGGGAGTCTGCGTAGGAGTCTCGTTAGCGGAGGGCTGGGATATATTTGAGGCTTTAGAAGCTCCCTGGTTGATAGGCTGCCAGCATTCGCGTTGTCCAGGAACCTCGAGCCTTGTTCCCTTAAATGGCGTGTTAAGTCCTTCGTTTGTAAAGGTTTGTTGAACAACGGGAAACGAGTTCCAACCGAAAGAGACATTCTGGTTGAGGGGATGGCACTGGCCAGAGTTGTAGTTTTGGCCAAGGCTATAATAATGATCTTGGCCAAAGTGTTGACCAGAGCTGTAAGTGTCTCCTAAGGCTGATACTTGACCAGAGATCGTGGAAGCCCGTCCATAGAGGTAAGGAACCGAGCAGTTTAAGAGATCATTATCGGCAATCGTCGCCTCACCGGGGTCCTGAAATATGTTTTGAGTGATATGGCCTGTCATTTTCTTGTCAGTGTGGAATATGAGGTGATAGCAAGTGTGTAGTAAAGGCTGCTCAAGCAGATGTGAAGAGGAAGAAGATTATGCGATGGCCCCGAGACAGAAATCGGGAAGGGGAATTTGGCTAGCTTGTGTCTCTTTTATACCTGCCCCGATCAGCATACTTTTCAAGAAGGAAGTCAAAATGCATTAAACCTCTATATCATAATCGAAAAGTTTTAGGGGAAGTATGATTGTGGTCATTCCGTCACCCCTTCGACATTGTCATGGACGATTCCCCTCGCTCGTGCAGGGCCTTCACATGAGTGTGGCGACTGCAGCCTAAAAAGATTAAACGATAAGTAACACTTTTATAATATAACGAGTTTATACGGTGTAAAGGACTTTCTTGTAGGTGAATATATCTTCTGATACATATTCCGGTGCAATGAAGCTCACTAATTTCATGGAAAATCGAAGCTATATCCCATAGTGAATAGCTTGTCGGTGTCCTTGTTCACTCTACCCAGCATCTTGAAGCTCTGTTTCCTAAAGTGATTCCGTGCCTTTCTCTTTTCCATGTTTTAAACCTGCCCAATACAAATATAACTTGTACCCATGTAGATTGCATAGCCGAGAAAGAACTGCCAGATTCTCGTCGCCGTACCTTAGCAAGTAAGTGTGTAAGTGGAGTAGTTACACCCACGACACCATTTAACTTTCAAGACGTCTTCATAAATTGGGTTCAAAAAAGCTTCATAAACCCAATCATGGGTGAGTTTTTTTCCAGAAAGGGAAGGGCCGTGTTCCATGTTGCCTGTCGACCGTTGGGACAGATGTGTCAGAACCTTATGACTGCAGCAAGGGAACAACCTCACACTGTGATCAATCCTATCGACAAACACCAATGAGCCCTGCTATTATCCGAAAGTCTAAAGCAAATGTTTTATAACATAGGTCTTGAGCAATAATTACCGAACCAAGAGTTCTTTACTTACCGTTACTCCTTGGCATGATAGGTTGTAGGTCACTGACTCCACGGCGATCCATGGTTACTTTTACTTTACCAAAAAGGAAAAAGTCAAAAGAAGAAGAAAGAAAAGGAGAAAAGAATGTTCTCCCTTCAAATGGACATTTGAACTAACTTCAATATCTTGCGGGGATCAAGTTACATATGTATGTACATCCTGTCGCGCAAGTGACGAGTTTCTCATGTCCTCGCCAGTTCCTATCAGGTTCGGTTAGGTTTAGATGAGCTAGCAAGCAGTCGTAGGCCCCAATCTAAAGACCCGTCCTATCAACGCCAACATGCCACTTGTCTCCAGTGATCTCAATGTACAATCACTGCTTCTTGCCATTCTTGTCCTGCTTTCGAGCCACAATACCATCCACGCGCTGAAAAGCCGGGTACCCCTCAAAGAAGCAGTTGGTGAGCCAGAGCCACCACTGCCCAGACAGTCTCTCCACACCATGCCTCTGCAATTTCTTATCGAAAAAGTAGCACTCAACAACGTGAATGCCAATGACGGGCCAGAAGATGGTGTTGACCAGCCAGCGGAAGAACGTCTCTCCTCCTGGGAAGCCTGCATCCAGCAGCTCCCAGACGCGCGTACCCGGCTGTATCCATGGGAGCGATGCCGCACAGAAAAAGTAGAAGAGTACAGATCCTGTAACAAAGACGCCAAAGCCCTCTGGAGGTGTGTAGGCCGTGATGATGATGTCGCTGAGGCCCAGTCCCTCGCGGGCTGTATTGGCCATTTCGATGATGCGGTCTTTGACCTCGGCCCAGCTGGAGAGGGGAGGCGTGAAGGGGACAAAGTGATCTCTTCCATCGTGAGATCTTATGCTCATGCCGTTGAGGTCAACATCCCGAAGTACCGGGGAGGAAGCGGCAGAGGCAGAGAGGTGGGCGTAGTGGCGGAGGTAGTAGGAAATCTCTCTGGTGTGATCCTTGTTCATATGCGACACGATGCGGTTCTTGCGGGCATCGTCGGCGGAAGCCATTTTTGCAGTTTCAGCAAACTCAGATTATTTTGGGTGGCTAAGTTTTGTGCTGGTTTGGACGTGATGTTGTTGAGTGTTTGGTGACAGGGACAGATGTGCATGTGAGTGCCCGTGAGTGCAATTCTGTGCGAATGAAGTCGAAAGTGGATCCCTACTATCGACCCTGGCTCCCGAACGTACATGAACGGGATCCAAAAATAGTCTATCAAAATAGCTGAGACAATATGCGACGAACAATAGATGTGCCATAATTTAAGATTCTGTGGGGATTTGCTTTCGTTTTCAACTTAGAAAAGAACCTCGCGTACCTATGTTGGGCAACTAGATACCTTCACCTCACCATAATCAAGGCCTTTTAGGGCAAGAAAGGCCCTTTCAACTTAAGATTAAACTTGTTCCGATTGAATTCAATTTCAATATTGTTATTCATGATTCGTTAGCCTGTACATTATCCCGAGCAGAACCCTTCTCCGCGTCCCAGGTATCATCATCCACACGCCTAATCGTTCTCGTCTTAACCTGGATGCCAATCATCCCTGTGAATTGCGAAATCATGGAAAACCTTTGACCCCCTTGTATCTCTGTCCTGACGTTCCCATAAGTCTTGTCTCCCAGGTGCAGGTTAGACTCGTTCTGTTTCTTTGTGCGCTCCCTTGCCAGAAACCTGAACAGTCTCGTACTGCGTAAACTCGTCATTGGTGTCTTTAGCTTGGCCTTCGCGGTTTTGAAATTGGCCTCTTCGGTTTCCGGTGTAAGTTGGCTTTGCCCGTCTATGTCGCCAGAAGAGTCGGAGTCTGCAAAGGACTGCCAGATAGGCAGGCATGCCCATATGACCAGTAGAGAAACTTCGACATCCATCCAAATAATCCGATCGTGGTACTTCCACACTGGTTGCGATGTCGTGAAAAAGTCAACCAGGAGCTGTACTCGGAAGGAAGATACTCCTAGCGCGAAAAGTCCCAACACGATTGCGACAGTTATTCTCAGCCAAGATATGACGCCAGGTGTCATTCGACTAAAAACAAGTTGCAGCAACATTGCAACGAGTACGCCATTCAAGAATATGTCGATAGCAGAAGCCACATATGCGAGTGTGTCTTGAGATAAGCAACCTCCATTTTCTTCACCTCCTTCATCATCGGCCCATCCTGCCCATGCGAGTGCGATCGGTGAGCATCGGAGTACCCTCAACAAAGCCAGAACAACCGAGGAGAGAACGGTGAAGATCATGATTCCGCAAGTAGTTATCAGGCGCTGGCTGGAGAGAGAGGCACGAAGGCACACAAGGAGGATTGCAACTCTTAACAAACATGTGCAGGCGAGCTCAAAGATATCCGCCATATATACGAGCTAGTGTCATGTTAGTTTTCGTACTACTGATGATATTTCAATCACAAACCTTGAGTCCATCAGTGATATTTTGCGGAAGAGTATTCCAAGCAACTATATCGGGCATCACTGAGTAGGCTGATCATTCGCTTCGTAAGCATGAATCCATATCGGTCCGGTTATATATCACTCACCAAAATGAACAAGCGTGGCAAAGACTGTGTATAACAGCTAGAGTATTGTCAGAATTGGTCATCAGGCATACCAGTCTTAACTTACTCCACAAACTATCATTGCATAGTCATCCAAAGAAAGACTTTCGTATGTAGACCAACTCGAGTACAATCGCAGCCAAGTACAAATCCATGCTGGGACTTCTGCGACCAGCAGGATATAGTGGCTGTACCGGTCGTCATTGAGCTCAGCGCTACACGCATTGGCGTGGATCTTTGCGATTTCTAGACGTCGTTAGTCCAGCTCAACTTCGCCTTTCACGTGCTGGACATACTAAATCTCTCGAGATCGGAACATTTGTGCGAAAAACACTCATCAATTTCGCGGTTCAGATCTTGGTCGTTGCAGATGTCAAGGTTATCAAATTCGGGGTTGCCGTACGGTTCAAGACATGGTGACTGGGGATAATCAGTATGGTCCTGAAAACATGGCGAAGTTCGTAAGCCTACAGTGCAATCCGGCAAATCCTTGAAGAGCTCAGAGTTGTCGGCGCCGAATACTCCAGCAACGAGCGCTAACGAGCAAATTGCCCAAGATGTGAGCTTCATACCCGTTCAGTGGCATTAGGGCGAATCGCTACAAAGAAGATAAATTGAGGGGAAAAAAGACGCTGGTGGTCAAATAATTTGAAACATGGGTCTTTCGATTTGTGATATATATAAACCCCCAGATCGACGCGGGCAAGGGGGTTCACACGAGTAGGGCAGGCATAAGATGCATGCAACTGTAACAAGACTAGCACTAGCTCGGTAAATCATTACATGCCTGTTTCGAGATATCATCCTTGTGCATCTGGCATGAATAAGGTGTTTTATAGCATGAGAGTCATCTCAAATTGGCGGACGTGCTCTTGCACGGACCGGCTGGCGGATTAGCTTCAATGCTATTTACAACAATTCCTTGAATTGTGACTTTATCGACATCAGCATCGGAAATACCGGTCTGAGTATTGAGTTCGTTTCCATGTGAACTCGACCTAGTGGTTGGGATGAAACTCTTACTGGCGCACTGACACCTCCTTCTCATGCACAACGCAGCAAACAAGAGGCATCGAAGATCATACCGGGCTTTAGTTTTCGATCTCATCCAACGGTCAGAAGCCACTTTCAAGATTGTGAAGAACACCTTGGTTCTGCATCGGAGCTCTGGCAGATAAGTTGGAGCAAAAACTGGGTCAGCGTCGTACCACGAATGCAGTATGCTTCAGGTGAAACGACGGCTCCTGAAAAATGCAGCAGAATATGATTTGCTTGTGATTTTCTTGCCACAGATCCAACGATTGAGGATTTGGATAGTTGCAGTACCACAAACGCAGTTCCATAGAAACTTCTTCAGAAGGCCTTTGCTCGAGTATGACAACTTTGCCATTTGTTACACAAAGACCAGGGCTTTTTGATCCACGACTAGGATTGCCGACTCAATGAGGTTGGACCAGAGACATTTCCAGAATATTTCTAAGTTCTGCTAGACCGCCACATGCGAGTCAGTTTGCGGTTTCAGGTTGATTGCCAAATCACCCCGCGTTAGCTTGTAAGCGCCTCGACGTAAAAGGAAGACCCTGCAGGGCCAGAGTGCGCTTGTTGATTATCGAGTCGTAAGCTGCTCACGTGTGCTGCCTGATATTGCGTTAATTTCGTCAGCCTTGTGTTGTAGTAAAGTAGGTAATTAGGAAGGCTGCTTTTCAATCGATGCGATTGGATGCTCGAAGGATTTGAGTATGAGAGTTGTCACGAGGCTCCCCAGGCTCTCAGTCGAGCAATATCCATTGCCGCTCTGATAATCCGTCCAAGTCGTCAACGTTGAGTAGTCAAGGTGCTGATCAGTGGCAATAACAAAGAGATACAACTGCTTATAAATTGAGTTCTTGGAGTATAGGCGTCGTGTTAATGTGTTGAGCTGCCTATTTGGGTGACGCGAGGCTCTTGTTGGTTCGGCTGTTGGTGGTTTGCGACGGCAACTTGGAGATGGCAGAATCGGCGATCTTCGGAGCTCCGAGGCTTTCTTAGTATTAACAAGAGCAAAGGATTGGGTAAAATATTCGAATTGCCAGGCAGATTTTTGTTGTATTGAATCACATGTATTCATCTGCAATAAATCTTATCTAGAACTGATGACGATGTCTCAGTCTAGCTCTTGACGGTAGCTCTCTCATAGTACAACCGACAGCTGATCACCTGATCTCGACAAACGACCGACCCTACCTAGGTGTCAAGACCCTTGCCATCGTATCTCCGCTCGGCACAAGCAAAATCCCTTTTACCAAAGTTATCAGATCAGATTGATAAAGAAATCTCTTTTCACTTGCTGATGCCCCTCAGGATCGGCCCAGTGAGCGATTCCTCCTTCTTCTCCTTCGTAACTCCGAACGGCACCCGCAATCGCATCGGCATTCGCACAGCATTGGACCAAGCTCCGGTGTGCTGTCATCGACTATGACTTCCTCAGACCGAAGTGAGACCCCGGACTCGGACGGTGACCGAAAGCCTGGGGACCGAGACGACTCGGGCCAGCCGCCCGCCCGCAAACGGCAGCGTGTCCGCCTCAGTTGTCTTGAGTGCCGCCGTCGCAAGCTGTCGTGTGACCGGGGCTTCCCGTGCGAGCGTTGCATCAAGAGCGGCACGCCTGATCGATGTAGTTATGAGTCTCGCAATGGCGAGGTTGTTAATGCCTCTTCTGGCGTTCCGCCTCCCTTTGCCCAGCTCGACTCTCGCCGCTTCGTCGATCCCGCAACGGGCCTGTCCCCACGAGACCCCGAATTCGTTCGCCAAGATCACGATCGAATCCGCCGATTGGAGCTTGAAATAGCTCAGTTGAAGAATCAAATCACCCGGCCTGGTGTGTCCTTTGATGGGAGTACCGTTGCTGGCACGACTACCTCCCCTCAGACCCAGAAAGATGATGCCAATCCCAACGCTGAGGACCCTTCGGTCCGCGAAGTCCACGAGTCCATCGAAGCTACAAACATGTCGGGAGAGAAAGGCGAGCTGCGTTTCTTTCGTGGCAGGGGCTTTCGAACTCGCTACTTTGGCCCGCACAATGCCAGTATGGCCTTTGTCGAGTTGACAGGCCTATGTCCTTTTATGAAGGAAACAGCCGATGAATGGCTTCGACCAGTTATCCTTCATGATCGTAAAGACCGAAAGAGACGACGCGAGGATCGCGAAAAGATATTTGAAGAGTGCGACCCAGAGCTAGAGGCTTTGTTACCAACTAAAGAGGAGTCTGACGCCCTTATCGACGTTTACTTAGACCAGTTCGAACAAGTACATCGCATCGTTCATATTCCCACGTTTAAGAAAGAATACGCCGAGTACTGGATGCCCGGCTCTACCAAGCGTTATGCTGCGTTCACGGCGCTTATTCTCTCAATGATGGCTGTCGCAAGCTGTGTTCACACTCACGAGAGCCTCAAGTTCATCGGCATGATGTCGAATGCCCGCCACTGGGCAGAGCGTTGGATAAAAGCATGCGATGAGTGGTCATCAAAGCAAAGTCAAAAACACCGACGCTTGATTCACTATCAGGTCGCTTGTCTTCTGTATCTCGGCAAGCGGGTCAACACCATCAAGAAGAAGCGCTTCTGGACAAGCTCTGGTGCGTTGATCCAAGATGGAATTGCTGTCGGTCTACACCGTGAGCCAAGCCACATGGCAGCCAAGATTACTGTCTTTCACCAAGAAATGCGCCGGAGAATCTGGGCAACAGTTCAAGAGTTCGATATGCAGGCATCATTTGACCACTGTCTGCCTACACTTGTAAGCCAGCTTCACTACGACACAAATGCACCTCGCAATTTGGACGATGACGATTTTGATGAGAGCACCACTGTGCTACCGCCATCAAAGCCTGTAAAGGAATATACGTTCTCTTCTTTCCAGCATCTGGCACGTCAGAGTCTGCCTTTGCGGTTGGAACTTAGCCGTCTTTTGACTGGTCCGTCATCCGAAATCGACTATGACCAGGTTATTCGATACACGAACGACTTGACACAAGAGATTGACGCCCTCCCTTCTTGGGACATGAACATGGATAACGTCAAGGGGAAGAAGAACCCTTTAATCGCGTATACATTGCTGCATGTTCAGCTACGACAGTACATCATCCCTTTGCATCAGCCATATCTCAAACTTCGCAAGCAAAACTCCAAGTATCAATACTCAGAAATTATCTACTACAACGCGGCTCGAGACATTGTTTTGTTGCATGACAAGCTATACGAGCAAGGCGTCCGCAGTCTCAACTTTCTTCGAGAAGATGCTCTCACAACGGCCATCAACCTCTGCAGCGTGACAATGCTGCAACCGAGAGGTTCCACCAACATGATTATGATCAACTCGCACCATACAATCAAGTTGATTGAGAAGTGCATCGCAATGAAGGAGGATCGCCTATTACGGTGTGGCAACAATGAGCCATGGGGATATTCTATCATGTGTGCAGCACTGGGGTTGCTGGAGGCCCATCTGGGAACAAAGGATCCCGAGGTTGCCAAGTCGACATCAGCAGAACGCTTTGTCAACTTGCACTATCGTCTCCTTGCGAACCAAGAGCCTCCAGTCTCTGGGGAGCACTTGACAGCCGCCATGAACGGCGTGCCTGCAGGTAGCATGGGACCCGGGCCAACGCCTAACATACCGCTACATGACCGGCCAAAGGTAATGAAGCTTGACTTCCAAGGCAGGGCGTTTCCTAATATTGGTATCCAGTCGGTGACTCCCTTCTCGTTTACGCCAACGATGCCCACCGCTCCGATCGACCCGAACCAGGCCCCGTGGATGATGGGAGGAGATCCCACTCAGCCCTTCAACCTGGATCCGAGTCTGGAGTTGTTGGGTCTGAATCTGAATGAGATCTGGGGCGAGTCCTGGGAGCTAGGCTAATCAAGGCCTGGTGTTGTTGACTTATACGTAATAATAATAATGGCGTGGATTCTTGTGCCTCACGAAGGGATGTGGAAAAGCATTGGATTGGGCGTTTGTTTGCTTTCGAGACTGTCTTATCTTGATGATACCAGGTCTTGACTATATCACGACTCAACTCACAAGCACTTATTACTGGGTCTTGGCGTCAAGTTGTCAACGACTCTATTCTGTGTCTTGAAAAAGCAACCCCTCTCATATATCTTGTGGGTCTGAATATTGAACTCCTCGTAAAGCTGACAAAACTGTCCCAGAAACATGTGCTAATGAAGTGCAAACACCTAACCTTGGCAGTGATGTTTGATTGACTCGCAAATGATAGATGATTCGATACGTGCTGATCCCCCGCAGATCTTCATGGATCTTAGCCCAATCGACTATGATCTAGTCTACGATGTATTAATCGTTGGTCGCTCATCAACTGTTGTTCAGACCGCTGATCATGTTTACGACCAACATTCCTTCAGGGATATGGCTATCGCCAAGCGTTGGTTGTGCTGGTGATGGTGCTGAGGCACTTCGGCGATTGGTGGATTTGAGCGCCAAGATGTTGATCCTTGAGGAAAGGCAGATGTCAAGATACCGAGATGTAAATGTGTAAATGTTTGGGGAGACGGAATGTTCATATTGATAACTGTCAACTCGTGGTCATGTGACTAGGAAATATCAAGTTTATCGTGTTGAACCAACGTTTTACCACCACATTTGTCTTAAACGTGAAGTCTCATCCCTCTTAAAAGGGCATAAGGACAAGAAAGGCAAGCCGGTAGAGTGCAATGCCTTTCGAAATGAAACGATTATGCCCAAGAATCTCGACGGTTACCCTCACTGAGGTGGTCTTGAGAATAAGATCGAGCGTCCTGGTGAGGAGGATGCAAACTCCGCTGGTTCGAAGCTTATCCAACTCTCGTTTCAGTTTAAAGGTATGTATCTAGTCCAAAAGTTATGAGGATCCTTGGGATAACAGTTACCATAAGGCTAAAGCCACTTCATCACATAAAGTCTTTAATCTTCCTGTGGTGTGAGGTTTAACGTTTTGAGATGGAATACAAGGACGTTAATAAGTCCTAGCATCTGAGAATCTCATCCACCTGCTTCAAGACATATACATCAAAAGGGGTTCTCTCCGCTTCATGTAGGCAGAAAAGATGTAGTTTTCTAGGGGCCAAGTCATAGATAGGCACGTAAAAAAAAAGACAAAAACCTAACCCTTCCCGAGCTGGGAAGGGTTCGATCTCGTGGTGTCCGCACGAAACACCACAACAATTCCTGCTACCCCAAGTTGGATCACCTGGTCCCACAGGAGTGCGATAGAGAATATGGGTGCCAATCAGTGCTTATATGTGTAGGTAGTCACCTCTGTATCAATATTAGAGCTTGTGTTAATCCATTGGTGGCCATTGAGCCTGACCATCTCGGCCCATGGTCGGAAACCCTAGGAGTTCGGATATGTCCCACTCCATAAGGTTGTTCTGGCTCAGAATATTAGGCAACGGTCAAGGTTTTATTGAACAGGCTCACTTACATTTGAGAACAGATCGGGACCAAAAAAATCGGT
Source organism: Fusarium lateritium (assembly GCA_014898835.1). NCBI lineage: Eukaryota > Fungi > Ascomycota > Sordariomycetes > Hypocreales > Nectriaceae > Fusarium > Fusarium lateritium. The sequence continues at coordinate 14,452 of JAAVTZ010000643.1, forward strand.
ACTCAAGCTATCCGTGGTCACCACAGACTCGTTGGGCGTCGTTGCCGCTTGAACTTCACGCATCATTGCTATGCCGTCACGCAATGTCTGTGTAATAGTTTCGTAAACAGCTGGTTTTACGGGGCGACCTGACTCTAGGGCTCGGATTTGTGCCAGATGGGCGTTGGAAAATAGAAGCCTCTTAAGGCTGGTGTTGCCTCGTGTGACGATACATCGAAGTTGCTCATATATGTCTTCAAGAGTCTGGATTAAGGGAGCACGGCTGGCCCTGGCCATCTCGTTGAGAACATCGGCTTCATGGTTTGGAACCGACTCGTCTTGGAGCTCAGTAATAACTTTGAGGGCTAGGATGAGCATGGCATCAAAGCTCAAGGCGCATTTGAACAGACCTCGTCCAACAAGAGACAAGCGAGACATGTCGTCCCATACTTTGAGTGGCAAATTCAAATCAAGACCCTTGCTGGCAGATGCGATGACCAATGCAGCCTCGACGCAAACCTTACAAGAGAGGTAGAACCGGGGATCAGTTTTCGCCTGAAGCATAAAGTCGCGATGAAGAAACATGATGAAGCGACGCAAGTGGATGTCGATGACCTTGCGATGAAACTGATTTGCCTCTAGGCACGAGCCAGAATTGACGTCGTTCTGCTTGGTAGAGTGGAAGAAAGCCGCTACATCTCGACACGCTGTACGTAGTTGCGATCCTATCGCCAAAGCCTTGTCGTGTGTTTTCTCGTGTCGAAAGTCATTTAGTAATCGTATGACTTCTACCCTTAGCGGTAGAGACTTGGCTAACAGTATTTGTAAGTATGAGTCGGTAAAGGTGTCCATGGGTTTTGGCGCCTGTGGAGAGGAAGACTCGAGGTCGGAGTCGTTAAAGTTGGATGGAGCAGAAGCATCATAATCGCCTTCGGACAGATTCAACGGCAAACCAAGATCCAGACAAGATTGCACAGCCAACTCCAACACTGTCGCCCACAAACGCGCACGAAATTCCTTCTGGAAAAGTGACAAGCCTGGGAACAGCTTTGGGTCGCGGTGAAGACCCATAGTGATGGCGGCACGTAACAGCGAGCCGGAAGAGAGCCATGATGTTGCTCCACGGCAATTGAAAGTTGCCTGTCGGGCAATTATCAATAGGCAAAACACTTGCAGACCATCCAGATTATACGTGGTCTTCTCACTTGGTCCCGTGAGCCACCACTGCGCATTCTGAATCCATGTCTGTGCGAGTCGCCATAAGTGATTTATCTCAGTTTCATTGTCGAAACTCGCAAAGGTAGTTCCAATGGCAAGAATCAAAGTCAGTTTGACAAGGGAGACAGTCGGTACAGACGATGCCTGCTGGTTCTCCCACATTCGGTCGTATTCCCTCCAAAAGGAAGGGATGTGAATGATGCGGTACATGGGCTCTAATGTGCGAAGGTAGCAAGCAATGAGTCCATCGCAAACCGGTTTGGCGGGAAGAGTTTCTCGCAGGTCTTGGATGGGCTGTTCTAGTGAAGGCGAGTTTTGCTTCTTGAGGGCGAAACGGAGGAAACGAGCTTCTCTTAATGTTTCGTAGAAATCGGACTTTGCATCCTCCCACGATGGCTCGATCTCGACAGGGTGGAAATTCCCCGAGATGTCGAACTGTTACAGGGTTAGGACCAGTATGGGCTTTGATGATTGATGACAGCTAAAAAAAAGCAATGAGCTTACCTTTTCTGCGGTGTGAAGCCAATGTGTCTGGCCAAACAGCTTGGTCTTTTCTGGTACATGACGGAGTCTTGGTGTAAAAGGGGGGATTGATGTTGACAGTGCGGTTGAGGCGGAGGATCGGGGGCGTGGAATAGGTTCAGAAACGAGGCCCTCTTGACTTGGCACCGAATTATCAATAGTTCTGGGTCTTGGTGGTTGTGATACCTGATCTCGGGGATAATGGGTGATGTCACTGTGTATGTTGACATTCTTTTGTGGTGCTGCTGTAACCTCTTCCCGCTCAGTGCGTGTCTCGGCCGGCGCCAAGCTCCGAACTCCAGCAACCTCGGGGGCCGACTCAACAGGGCTTCCGTCGCGATAAGAGCATTGCATCGGTGCCCGGGCCCGGACGCAGCCGTTACATGGTTGACCCAGGCTGCACCGAATCTTACGGCGCCGGCATTGCTCACAGGACCGAGCGGGCCGTCGCCTCCGACGGCGTTTAGGCGGAGGAGGGCTCATAGTGGAAGTAGCCGGGGACATGATGCTCGGCATCGCTTTTTTTTGGAAATGTACTTGATGTCAGTTTACAGAGCAGGGTCTTCGGATTTGGGATGAATGGACGGACTTGGATATAAGTGAGTGGCTTGAATGCCGAACTTTATCCCCGATTCTTCTTAAGTCCGAGCTATAAAGATGGAGCGGCACAATAAGCTGTTCAGCTCTGGCCCTTTCTCAAGTGGAGTGTGTTTGGTTCATTATGACATCTAGGTCGAGACATACCGAGCTCTTATGTCCGATACCGAAGTTCGGGTTATACACTCAGACAATCCAAGAAAATATTCACATAATTTATCCATTTAGGTACATATTACTTATGACCAAGGTGTATTCCTATGTAAAATACTAGCCTAAGCTGACATAAATATTCAATAAGATATGAAACTTTCATCCTAGTACTGTTAAGGTGACTTTTTGCCTCTTATACCAGGCCATGACCACCTACCCTGGAAGACGACTGAGAGAAAACAATCAGGTCAATAATAATCGTTGCTACGCCCTAAGTATCAGATTAAAATTATTTAGCGAATGTAACCATTAACGAGTTTTGTTCTTTGTATTCTAAAAGCACTGGTTTGTCACGGGCGGGTTTGAAAGACCTGAGTGAATAGCGACCACTAACACGCATTTTATGAAAAACACTCAACCAGATAGGTTCACGCAACAAGGATCTGGTTGTAGAATGAACAACAGTCATCAGAAATCTACTCTTTATTCCGCAAATACTCTTACACCTGACGGGAGATGAGTTATTCAGCAGCTCCGGGGCCAGGATTTGGTTGACTACTCATTGATACATGATACGTCTTCTCAAATCAACAATGTTAACCATATTACAAGAGCATCACTACTATGTAGACATTGAAAGTCCGTCCAGTCATTCAACTCATGGAAGAGCTCTTTTCCAGCTGAACCTCCATGTTGGCCCTTTGAGGCAGATCGTCCTCACTTCAATCACATGTGTGATCATCCCCCGTTTCCTCAGGGAACAGGGACTGACGTTGATCTTGGTTAACAATGCCAGCAAATCGTTGGAGAGAGCTGCCTTCCTGCACATTGCTCAACATCTTGAGTCTTGACCCAGAGATCAACATACCTTTCACACCCCTCACTCTCCTTCCGCCGGAAGTCAGAACAAATCTTGTGGTTACATTCAAGATGATCCGATATCCATTGCTCACATCAGCTCATCAGGATCGAAGAATACCTGTGGAAAGTGGCCCCTTGTTGAGCGAGATATTTGCATCTAGATTGCTCTAATACTCTATCCCGCAACTAGTCACGACTGAAAATCGATAGTTGCTGACATTGACGTAAAGAGCATATTCATATCGGTTAATGATATCGTCACTGACGCGATCTTTTACGGCATAGATCCAACACTGACTTGTTTCTGTCTTCAATAGTGCCATGTAAGCTTATCCCGGAGTTAAGCTTATGCTCGACCTTTTCTGCAATGCAGCTCTAACGGGGAGCCGGTGATTTGGGCTCTTTGGAAGGGCCGCGGCCGCTCCAGCGCCATGGCCATCATCATCATCATCATCATCATCATCATCATCATCATCATCATCATCTTTGAGAATCAGAACTTTGGCGTTCTGACTTTGAGCTCGAGGTGACAGGGTCATCACTGCCTCGGCCGCCTTCTTCGAATCTAGTTAGGGAAAAACACCGACCGTGATTCCCGTGCTATACATAGTATCTACTATTATTAACAGCCCGGGTCTCGGATGATGGCTCTCATATTGAGAGCCTCATACGGTGCCTGAACAGTCCTACCAATGGAATGGCTGGGGTTCACCACTTCGGGATCTCCCTCCTCCGTGCCAGAATGGGTGGCTGGAAGGTTTTAGCAGACATGAGCGCTAGAGCGCCACTTCAGGAACAAGGGGACGAAAAGCTTAACAGAAATTAAGTTTGGTCAAGAACAGGATCTCGATAGGGTGGTTCTATGCATGTAACTCAACTATTGAAAGCATGTCTAAGAAAAACCCAGGCCTCAGGGCAACCATAAACCTAGTATAGACCCCTGTTTCCCCTCCAATTAATACTTTAATACTATTTAGAACGCAGTATGTAGACCTAAATATTGCTAATCAAGTTGCAGAATATCGATTATCACGGTGACGTATTGGATGTTATGGATTCTCGCCGCTCGGACAGAGGAGCGAGAGCGGCTGAGACATACCGAAAACCAGAGACCTTCAGCTAAGAACAAGGATCTAAACGAATGTTTCAGTAACAGCGGAAACAAATTATTGAAATGAAATTCAACATACAAACTCAAGCAACAGGAACTGGAACCCCCCTTGTCAATTCATCTATAGCCAAAGCTAGAATATCCATGGAAAAGTGAGGCATAGACGTTGATAATAGGTAGGTACCAGGTAACTAGTCTAAATACCTAAGGCGACTCGAAATTGCAGGAATGCAGGAACGCCTCAAGAAGGGCACGGTTGGGGAAAGTCGGGAAAAGAACGTTGGTCGTTACTAGGGCGGCTACTACCGACCGGGGAAATACAGTACAACATTCTCCTCCTTCATCCAACTCCACCATCTACGCACAGTACAATATTGAAGATTGGGTTACATCCAACATCATCCAATGGATTATACTGCCGTCAGCCTATTACTACCACCTTTTCATGTTCTAGCCGGCGGTAGCTCGCACAACAATTTTTATCCCGACTAACATCTTGTCGCCACTCATTCTCGCGCTGATTTGGTAGGTGCGCGCTACTTTACACGATGCCGCTCCTAGGAAATGAGTAGCGGCGCCATCTTGGTCCTTAATGCGACAGTCGCATCACGACAATGTCGCAACGGATCACAGTGGCTTATACCAAGCCTACGCCATATTACATAACGGTGATGCTACGTCCGACGGTCCGAGTTCCCCATGGGCATACCTGAACGGGAAGCTACCTGAAACCAACATTCAGTCCCATTCTCCCGAGCTTCAAGCACCCGTTGATCTAAAAACAGATCCAAGAAACAGACATATGCATCACCAAGCAACTAAAACATTGTGCGCGGGAAGTTGGTCAGATAGCCAGTGCGAGCCGATGAGAATAGGGGACGGCCAATCGTGACAACACCGAACACGCGCTTCACGATGCTTCTCGCCACATGAAGAAAGAGCGCCTGATCGCGTACCAAGTGTCAGGATCAGCTGGCCGCTGAAAGTACCTGAACAGCGCAAACAGTCTTGATTTACAGATCTACTCTTGATGGCAAGCCACAACGTTCAGGGCCTTTGCATATACGAGCCGCAGATGGCTTAACCCAGGAAGGCAATACATTGATGAGCTGGCCAACACTTGAGCTCTTTGGTTACTTTCAATTCCGTGATACTGTGCCAGCCAGTGTGCCACCACCTGCTCAAAGTTCCGGCAGTTGTTTCTTTGTGTGGTCCTACGAAACGAAAGCGTTGCCTATAATGGTGTTGAGATGCATCCACCCATTGAGTCTATCGACGCCAGCCCTATTCTCGACGGTCCGTGTACAACAGAAGCTTAATCAGGAACCTGGGCCATTTCGAGTCTTCGACCAACTCTACAAACTCACCTGCCTGTATGCAACCACACAAAAATGCAATCTAGTGTGGTCAGTCAGCAAACGGGCTTGACCTCCAGATGAAACAGCGTCATGTCATCGTAACTCAAGATACGACTCGAGGGTGTTGTTCACCGAAGCTACCAACGAGCAGCTGAATATGCCCACTTGCACCAAATCAGCCCTGCTTTGAGCCCGGACTGAGACTGCAGAGTCATGTCTTGAATACGCTGTCACAAAGCAGGATACACTTTGGAGGTCTGAGGACAAGCAACAAGCTGAGTTACGCTCGGTCGACTGGTACCGCTGGGCTCGGACGGCATAGCTTGCGAAGGCAAGTATCGTGAGGACTCGGTATGTGAGAGTTTTAAGTCGCCTGCTCGATATAGCTTCATTTCATCTATAAAACAGGCTTCCTCTCCGCCCTTCTCTCAAATATCTCATCCTCATCACACAAGCTCTTCAGCGACATCTCACTCGTTCTCTCACACTCTCGTTTCAAAACTTCCCTTCCCTTCACTTCTTACTTCAAGAACCCATTCTTCAACATGAAGCTCCACCAAGTCACCGCCATCCTTGCGTTTGTTGCCACTGGAGTTATTGCAACTCCTGCCGGCCTCGCTGACAAGAACAACAACAATGACAAGAACGACAAGACCCCTGTCAAGTACGGCGACTATGGCTATGATAACGGCTATGGCGGCAAGCACGACGGCAAGCATGACGGCAAGCACGATGGCAAGCATGATGGCAAGCACAACGGAAACTATGGCAATGGCGGCTATAACAATGGCGGCTATGGCGGTGACCGTGACGGCAAGCATGATGGCAA
>JAAVTZ010000644.1:0-18083 GCA_014898835.1 Fusarium lateritium
TAGAGCAAACCTTAAATAGATAGAGGCTTTCTCTCACTCTCGTGGCATCCCGGAGTTATAATCCATCATGGTGAGATATACAACCTAGCTATTCATTCACCATCTGCACCAAAAGGGAGGGATCCGGTTACGGGCATTTCTCAGGTCCAAGTTCAGATGCCTCGCAATCTTTGCCCGGCCCTGGACCTGGACTGGATGGTATCTCGGGGCGAGAAGACTTTGCATGTCAAGATGGGCATTCGTCGTGGCTCGGACCACTGTTTCTTCCTCGGCTGCGATGCATTTGGAGCCCTTGAAGCGCTGAAGAGGGCAATAACGGTCTCTCAGTGCTTCCATAACACCAACGCGGAATTGAGGTCATCCAATCTGGGCCTGAGGTTCACTGGGCCTATTAATCCACTAGACCCAGAGGCGGAAATCAGTGTGGTTGCAGTAAATGGCAACGATGGGCTCAGACTTAGTGCTTTATGCATGCTAAATCGTCAAGATACCGGCACAGTCGTGCTCCGCAACAGAGCATGCTTAGAGTGCTGCTTGGAGGTTTGCCGAAAGACTGACTCCAAGCTTTTAATATTGTGACAGACTACTACCGAGTGTTACTGTGGTCCCATGGCTGCCTAGAAGCACTATAGGTTGACCTTGAAGCTTATTGTTCATATGCGCAGACGGGTCCCAAATGCGCTGGGCTTTTTAGTTATACTGCCGAATATGCAGGTCACCAAGTTTGTGCCTGCAGATGCACAACTAAAAATACAAACACAGCTGACTTCCATTCTGGAAAGATGACTCATCATGGTGATTGAACTTTGATGCCTGGCTTATAAAAGAGACCCGCTCCCGAATTTTTCCTCTTTTTGTTTCCTTCCCTCTTCTTTTTCAAGCAATATCCCCAGTCGCGTGGACCAAAATAACGCCCCTCACTCCACCTAACTTTAATAATCCCAATACAACATATTTCGCAAGCGCAACATGGATCTATTTTCCAAATTGCCTTCATTGGTACTGACCAATATCTTTACTCATATTGAGTCAGAAAGAGGTATACTGCAACTAATCCGAGCATCGCCAGTAATGCTTACCCACTATATTCAGTATCGTCAAAGAATTATCCGATATAGACTCGCTGAGATCGTCGCTGTTGATGACGATGGCACTATCGTCCAGGATTCCCTCGCGATCATTCGACTTCCCTCGTTCAAGATGAACTCGCGTATATCGTCCTCGTCTAAGACCGCGACGTTTCGAATCATCCATTCATGGGAAGCCAAGGCATTTCCCAATCCTCTCACGCAGCATGACCAAGAGAAAATAGGCCGGCTTTACCGCTTCTTTTCTCGAGTCATCACTTTTATCGAGGATTATCTTGCGAAAGCCCTAGATCCCTTCCCCGCCCGAGCATATCTGGCGCTTCCAGATATTGCATCAGTGGTTACTACTATGCATTTCAAAGGTCGGCAAATTGACATTAAACCGGTGGCTTTCGGTGCTATGAGTTATTCAGAGAGACGTCGCCTCCTGCGGGCTTTCGTCAGATACGAGCTGCTTTGCAAAGTCCACCACCCTCAACTCTGGAACGGTCTTGAGCCAAATAGCTGTGCTGATATCGTTGATGTTTCGAACAGGAATTCAGTGCTCAAAGATTGTGAGGCATTATATTGTGTTCAGGAATACTTCAAAGGGCTCTATGGGGCTGTGTTTGCTCATTGTCAAGACTCTTGGTTCCCAGATCGGCTAGGTTGTTCAAAGTCCGGAGCTACCACTGTCAACAAACCCGTTGAGCGTTTGGACCAAGGTACTTTCTCTTGCGAAGACTACGGGCTGCTCTACCCTGATAATGTGTACTTCGATGCACAAGGATACTCACGCGGCATAGTATATGGTGTGCTAAGAGACTACTTCCCTTCCCTCGGCTTGGACCTCCTCAGCTCCATACTTTTGTCTTTGGGGAAATATGGGGAAAACGGACAGCATCTTAGACGTTGGTTCGATATTTTCTCAAACCAGCTGAGACATTACCGACTTTGGACCTTGGATGACTCCTTCCATGGACTTCATAAACGTTTGACTACCGATGACAGACAGGTTTTCTATTGGCAAATCCACATGGAGTCGCAATATGAGTCAAGCAGGAATGGTCTTGGGTTCCCGACAATGAGCCTAAGTAGTATCGATCAGAGGGTCCTGCAGTTTCACCAACATAATCTGCAGCTAATGATCTTCCGTCAACGAGCCTGGGTGTTCTTCGATAATACAAGGCTGTGCTCCAGCTCTGGTCCCCATCTTCCGGCGTGGAGCGAGCTTGATGCGGAGGACCAAGCGACGAGCGAGATGGTAGCTCTCGTACATGAACGGGCAAGACGAAGATCACAAAAGTGGCAAGATTATTGGTCTGGGCGATCTCTGGATCATCCATTCGAGCAGCAGGATGAGGATGACAGTGAAACGGTTGGGCGTATAGAGGATAACCCGCATCGTCCCCCGCGCTTCTTCGAAAAGCCACGACGTGGTGAAGAAGTAATATGTTGGAAACTACGTTCAACTCCATCGAGTCAGTAATATCAGGTACGAGGGTACGCAATATATACCCCGTCAGGCTGAGAAAGGGTGTAACTTCCGGATGAAGCATTGTGATCTTGTTTAAAGTGTCCGGTTTTTGGAATACAGCTAGATTAGAAATAGCAACAAGACTAAAACGCTAGGTCTCCAGGATAAGAAGAAGTTATACATCACATAATATAGTGACCATACACGAACATCAGTTATTTGGCTACCCACTCTCAGTTTTATCCATGATTCTTTCAGACAAATTCGTATCAACAACTAGTCTAACGTGTGTATATGACAATAGGAAGTGATACTCATGAAGTCATATTCTGTTCTATTCATGTCTCACTGTCATCACATGGCAGCCGTGTGAGGACGGATTACTCAGACTGCCGGAGAACCCGCACTTTTTACAGCTAATTTCTCAGGACGGCTGGCCCCTCGAATGAGTTGTGGCAAATCTTCGACGTGTCTTTCGGCTCTTTCAAAGTTATACATAGAGTGGGCAATAATAACCCACACACATTGACTGTAACATGTCCCTCCTTCTCGACAGATAAGCTCACAGCTAACCTGAGAGTAACACAGACGCGCCCACTGTACTGCAATTACCTATCACGAGATTAGACCGACGTATCAAGGGGCCAGTTCATCCGTACATATATATTCCAAGAAAACAGAAAAACATTAGATATGTTGAGGAATCTATATTCTACATCGGGGATCGTATCAAATCTTTTGAAATCTAATCCGTAAGACCAGCAAGGAGATTGGCCCAAATATCAATTTTGCGCTCACAATTCGCCCTGTCCATCATCTTCCCGAACCCATAATTGAATCAAATTCCCTTTAACTTCCCGAGTGTTTTTAACAGGTGTTATCTACTGTGATCAACTAGACATCGAAAGGTACTCCTCCTGGCTCCTTTGCTTGAGCTCCTACCTTGTTATGGTCCAATATAGCAGCAAGCGGTTGCCCACGACAGCCTTGAGCTGCGACTTGAAGAGACTCATGCTCAAACTAGCGGGCTAGTCTTGATAATGCCAGAAGCTCTGTCAGAGCACAATCTCGCACTTATCCAACTACCTCGACCCAATGCTGTTTCCTCTACTCTTGATGAAGAGTTCCTACTCCTCCGGAAACCTTCTGCCTTTCGAAAGTGGGAAGAGGACATGCGTACTGTCCTCACAGTAGACACAATAGCGCGGTTCATTAAGTGATCCAGGTCAATGACTAGAGTCCTCATAGCAAAGTCACTATTAGGAGCCATGTATGGATTTCTTAACTTGGCTGTATTGAAAGTGAGGAGTAAGTAACCCGACGGAATGAAAACTGTAGGCACATCTCCACCTACCTCATAATTGAAGCTGGAGCTTAGTGTCGAGACATCCCCTATCAACTACGAGTTCTAAGCTACATCATGAACTTAATTATTAGCCCAAGAAAGATAGCAGATAGAACCAGTAGCGGATCTGCAACTGTGGCACCAGGAGACGAGACTGTGAGCTGGTGTTCTCCCCTCTTTGATCAGAAGAATAGCCCTTCCAACAATCATACTGGACAAACTCTTTCGTCTGTGTCCCCCCTGGGACCAGCCTGGCATCTTCTGGAATATCAGATAGCAAAAATGATAGCTGGATGGCAATGGGGTTGCTCCCGCCTGGGCTTGAACCAGAGACCTTCCCCGAAATCAGAGGTTTATACCCCCGAAGGGGGGTGACCTCAAATTTTGGGACCAACATTACTCAGAAGTGTCAAGTTAGGGAAGGAATTCCACGGAAGACCTCGGATTTTATTGCATAAATAGGCAGTTTTAGGAAAGAAAAGACCTCACATAGAACTATCGCATTACCGGATACTCGGATTGAAGAATTAGTACGACGCTCTAACCAACTGAGCTACGGAAGCCACCAGATTTAATTGGTGGACGGCATCCAAAGCATGGCATAAGGAGCATACTCAGAGAAGTCAGAGCTATAACAAAATTTCGACCTGGATTTAAGATCTTTTCTTAGTTGCCATAACATGGATAAGTATCATCTATGCGTCACTATCTGCAATTTGAGAGTCATCGTTGATGGATAGCACGTGACAACATAAGACATCCAACCGCCCGCCCAACACAGCCTAGTTAGGCTATGAAGCGACTCCATCATGTTTGCAAGGCTCTTTGTGCTGGATTCGTTAGGCATTCTTCTAGTTATTCTCGAATTTATATGCGTGTCGTAGCGACACAGCCTACCAAAGATTCGACATATAAATAGACCTGATAGACGAAGTTCCAACCTAGGCAACACAGAGTAGTAAAACAAAATATCATCTAACAGTTAGGGTAAGTTTCCAATATCTTTGCCGAGTCTTATGTGACTTTAAAGTACTCTAATGCTGGAATCATATAATTCCACTACAACGCCCATGTCAAGATTTTACTCAGCCACCCACTATCTTCACCTTTGCCAAACCATAGTCACAGTTTGGAAGGAAGGATGTAACTACCTTTACAGCTCTCGGCTAATCTTTGCTAATCACGCCTATAACCGAACCTACGTCCTGATCCTTTACATAGAGCGGTCAGCCCATGGCGTCACACATTGTCAGCGCCAGGTCGACCAAGGACTATTATCAGAACGGTCCTCTCAAATCATAACTACAGACTTCATGACTTAATAAATACTGGTCCAAGGTTGACCCGGTTTGCACGCTCCCACTGTGTCCACAAAACTGTCACATAAAACAGACCAGTCCATCTTGCAACCCACATCGATATCCTCCGGGACTGGGATTCCTCGCCACCAATCCTCTTCGTGATACATGGGGTCATCCGACATCTCATACAGAGCCAAGCATTTACATTCATCCCGTTGAGGAATCTCACTTCCGACCTCAGCCGTCTTCTGAACAAAGCAAGCCAGTCTCCAGCCAAAAGGTGTTGCCTCTTGTTTGTCATCAAGTTCATCGTACCAATCATCCCAAAATTCCAATGGGTCGTGAGAATATGCATGCTCGCCTTTGTGCTCGAAATACCACATCTCAGTCGCATGGCCAGCTGTGCCACGGATTTGCCAGTACCAAACGTGTCCCTCTTCATCACGTCCCCAGTCCCAACGTGGAGCCCCTTCAACTCTGAGCAAGTGGTTTTCTTCTTCTTTGTCGTAGAATGGTCGCATATCCAAGTCGCCTATATAAAAGTCGTGGTCGTGAAATTTCGGTTTCCCCAAAGGTTCTTTATCAACGGCAAACTTGGAAAGTCTACCATCTTCCCGATCTCTCCAAAGCCCCAGCTCCCAATCCCATGTGCGCTGTCCTTGGGTAGTCCATGAATTATCTGCAGGTTTGCAAGACTTGTTTTCCGGATCGCTGATTTCTTCATCCGTACTTGGGCTGTAGTAAACTCCATCAAGATCAACCCATAGGCCCGTGTTACCATCCTTTGTCCGTCTCACACCGATGTAGCGAGCCATACCATGGCCATCTCTTCGGCTCATGGCTCTAGAGTCTAGAAGCTGTATGTCCGAAGGGTCATATCCTCTCTTTTCCCATCCGTTGCCGCAGGTATCATAGATAGCTGCGTCTATACATGCATCGTTATCAAATATCGCATCATGCGTATGAAGCTCTGTATCTCGATCTCTTGGTTGATATGGTAGCGGCAGCCGCTGCTGGCCATGCTCATTCACTCGATTGATATACTTGAGGATCGTTTCTTCATCGATATGCTGCTGCCTCTCCTCGTCGAGGTCGTCTCCTGAGAGGACAACGAATCGCTCTAGTTGCAGCGAGTTCAGTGATGCTAGTTGCTCGAGAGCTCGCTTCTCTATCGCCGAAGAGGTAATATACACTCTTTCAAGGGTATTGGCGTGGCGGGATATGAACTCGATAGGTGCGGAAACTGGTGGGTCTTCGCCATAAAAGATGTCCGCATACTCCATCCCAGTAAGTTGGTCTTCCTCAACGTAGGTGTCAATAAAGTGCACTTCAGTAAGTCGAGACAGTGTAGGAATCAAGCCTATAAGATTGGGCGTGTCATAGAGATAACGGCCAGTCCTGGCCATCTCCTGACATATCTTCAGACTGGTCAAATTATAAGCATTCTCAAGGCAACCAAGGAAACCCTCCGATCCAGTATCGCCGACTTTCATACCGGTGATACAGAGATCTAGGCGATGAAGCATTGAAAAGGCCATTGAATCGGCGTCTCTCAAGTGAGAGAGAGCGGTCGCCTCCCCAGACCCAGCGGCTTCGTCAGCGTAAAGAAGCTGGGTGATTTTAGGTAGGGAGCTCGTGGGCAAAGAATTCTTTGCGACGAGTTTGAGGGTCGGAACAAGGAAAAAGTGAAAGCCAAAGTTGAAGGTGCATCTAGTCGTGTACTTCTGTATAAACCTAGTGATAGTCTCAACACTTATGGAGTAATCCATGGAAGGCATCTTCAGTTGGCGCCGAGGGTTCATTGGCTTGGAGACCAAAGTGTATAAGTTTGGCATGCTGGTGATAATGGCCTCTTGAAACTTCAGCCTGGTGTCCCGAAGATACGATGGCACGGAGCTATCAGATTCTGGGTGCAGGTATCCAGGTTCCACGTTGTCCATCCAAAAGAGAGCTCGTGCGTTGGCGGTGAGCTCCCCGAAAAATGAACGCTCAGAAACTGATACAGTATTTTCCCAAGATTGGGGGTCAAGCTCAGATAGGTTTCCATTTAATTCTTCCCAGACAACAACACGAACAAGACAGGCAAGATGTGGTTGTTTTGCAATGCTAAAGAAGTCATCGCGATCTTGAATGAGGGGAGAAATCCTGATGCGGTAGAAGAGAATCGGTGTGAGGACTTCAGCTAGTTCGCGGCAAGCAAGCCTGGCTGATAAGATGTCTTTTCTTGGTAAAGTGGGATATTCCAGGGAAAAGATCTCGGCGAGAATCTCGCGAGGAAGGTCAATGAGCTCCATAGTGTATGCTCCTATACTTCTGATGCAGAGGGAAAGTAAGGAAAAGAGGTTTGGCTTTGAAGCTGTGTAAGACGTGTCTAGGCAGAAAGGTGGGGCTAAAGATAAGCAATCGGCAAATGCTACTGTGTGATTAGCTCAGTAGATCTGACACGTCTTTCTTAACCGTTGATCATTTCTAAACTGCGGGGGAATCTGGTATCATCGAGGTATAACTATCGTGATCTAAAACGTTTTATCCCATAACTTCAAGTGTCTTTCAACCCTTCGATCACGTCATCCCTGCCAGGATGGAGGCGGCAAGTGACAGAAACTAGAATGTCTATTGAACATCTACCTTCGTCCAATCACAAGCTCAGGTTCCGTGGTCTAGTTGGTTATGGCATCTCGTTAACACCGAGAAGGTCCCCGGTTCAATCCCGGGCGGAACCATATTTTTTGGCCTACCAATGGGACAAACAGCAGGTGTGGGGTGTTTTTGATGCGAACAGCACAAGTACCATGTTACATGGAATCGGCTGTGATGCCTCTTGTTTTTATTCAGAGCTGCTGCTGTTATACAGCTGCTAAAATGGAAAGCGTTGCATACCTTTCAGTATGTTCCGTGCTGATGGTATTGTTTGCCATGATAACTCTGGATGCCTAAAGATAAATAAACAGTCGACGTCTCGAGGTAGCGACCATGACAAGGAACTTGTTTTGGCCGTCACTGGCTTCATGGAGTGAGCTAGAGGCTGAACCTCCTAGTTCGGTGAATTGCTTGAGGGTTATGGGACTGATGTCGAAACCACGGACTGAGAAGCCGGCTTTGACAAGATTAGATGCCGTACCAAAGCCCATGGCTCCGAGGGCAGCAAAGCCGACTTGATTCATGCCTATTATGCGGTCGCTGGAAGTGAGAAATAATTATGCCTTGTTCCTTTCACGCAACGCTGTCTCACACTTTTATTTCTATTTTCTATTATCAATAAGAGTCCTCGCTATCAGCATTTATGATTCGATAAAGTCTGAGCACGAAGTTACAAAGTGAGAAGTAGACTCCTGGAGAGCGACAGCCAACCATAGACGTTTCCGAAATAACTGGCGAATCGCAAACAACACCTAGATGGGGTTTTTGGAGCTTCTTAGACCCATTTACATCTCTGCATTTCGGCTAGAGAAGTGGAGACCGCCCCGCAACTTGCGGAGCAAGAGGACGGGGATCTGGCCGTTCTAAGAATACAGTGGCTATGCGTCAAAGTACAAAAATTACACAGCAAGAGTATCAATTGACACAACCTGTCAAGACTCCTGCTTTGAGTCAACCAGAAAACATATATCTGCCAGTCATCTTCATCTTTTCGTCATGTTAACTCCTAAGAACCGCCTCATACTTGGTCTTATGACCATCGGGCCTGATGCCGCCCAAGGTGCTCGCATCACGTCACTAGACGAATACAAGAAATGCCTCGACTATCTTTCCTCGAAGGGCTATCACGAACTTGATACCGCAGCCGTCTATGTAGCCGGCCAGCAGGAAGGTTTCACTAAGGAAGCCGGCTTCAAAGAGCGTGGCTTTACCATTGCTTCCAAAATCATGCCCACAGAGCCTCGTGCCCATGGCCCTGAGAAGCTACCCCAGGCTTGGGATGTCAGTCTGAATAAGTTGGGCGTCACATCTACAGACATATTCTATCTGCATGCTCCAGATCGCTCCGTGCCTTTCGAAGAGACGTTAGAGGTTGTTGATAAGATGCACAAAGCTGGCAAGTTCAAGCGCTTGGGCCTAAGTAACTATCCAGCCTGGGAGGTTGCCGAGATTGTCGGCATCTGTGAGCGCAGAGGTTTTGTGAAACCTACCATCTACCAGGGCATGTACAATGCCATCAGTAAGTGCTTGGTTAACCATCATCTTTTGGGCCAAGCTAACACCCCCAGCCCGTTCACTAGAGGCAGAGCTTGAGCCGTGTCTACGCAAGTTTGGCATTTCACTTGTCATTTACAATCCACTCGCAGCAGGTCTATTCTCTGGCAAGTACACAACACTAGAGCGACCAGCAGAGGGACGTTTCAGCGATAAAAACAACCTTGGCAAACTCTACACGGAACGTTACTTCAAGCAGTCGACTCTGGATGCCCTTGCCATTATTGAACCAGTTGCCAAGAAACACAATATCCCGCTTATTGAAGTTGGCTTGCGGTGGTGCGTCCATCACAGCAAACTAAAGACCCAAAGCAAAGGCGGTAATGATGGTATTATTATCGGCATTAGCTCATACGATCAGCTGGAGCAGAACATTGAGGCTTGTGAAAAAGGACCTTTGCCGGATGAGGTGGTGGAGGCTCTTGATAAGGCATGGGAGAAGGCCCGAGGAGATGCGCCGATATATCTGCGCTAGGGAACTAAGAATTTGTAGTGACTATGAATGCGTGCTTAATAGAAATACATACTAAGCCAGCACAATACTGGACGGGCTTTTCGTCAGGAAAGTATTATTCAATGTTCAATCATATCTGAGCCATCTTTTCTTACTTTACTGTATGTCATTGTCTTGAGCTCATTACTCATCTGCAATCACTTTCGTGGGGTTCCAGAACTTTTCAAGATCACCTTATCCTCCGAGGCCAACAAGACAGCACTTAGCCTTGAGAATTACGACGTACATCGGCAGTTTAAGATGCGCTCGGAAACCATCGGTCCACGAGATGTAAGTGATGATAGGTTGAGAATGTGGAATTTGCTGGGAACCAAAAACGAGTTTTATGTCTAGATGTGGTGGCTTATGGTGGTTGAGAGCTCTCAGGACTATTCTCTAAATAGCTGTTATCTTGTGATTGCATCTATCGTTAGTACTACATCACAGTCGCCTAATCAATATGTCAGAGAGAATTGAATGCTATTTGATGGTATGCCTCTTTACACAAACCAAGGCTGATGCTCGCGGACAAAGTCCTCCCAAGATGTCAATTGTTCAGTCAACTGGTTGATAGTCCATAATAAATCGTCTTTACCACTTGGACCAAAATACCCATACTCCATAATGTGCGCCGTCGCATTAACTCCTCCATGCTTCGGTTGTTCTGACAACCCTGCATGCTCACCCCCCTTTTCAGGCACGCGAAGCTTGACTCTAGTCCCCGTGACTCTAGTCCAGGTATCGACCATGTCAGTAAGGGCGTAGAAGGCCGTAGCGCATGTAAGCCTCTTGCCATGATAAAGCTCTGGATTCAGTAGAGCTGGGGCGATGAATTTGCCAGTATCACGAATGTCGATCAACGGAAGCTTGGTGGTGGCAGTCCAGGGCATGGAGAAGACGTATGTGCCATCGTCACACTAGTCAAGTCTGTTAGCATTGACTCGTACGCACATGTGTACTCTTAGGTAAGAGCTTCGGCGTACCTTGACGGGCTTCAATATGGATACGTGATTCTGCATGAACCACCCTGGCATGAAGAACGTGCACTTGATGTCTAGCGTGCGAATATACTCTTCTACTTGCGCCTTGGTTTCAAAGTGCTCGACCGCCACTTTTTTATCTCGGCTCATCTGAGACACGCTTGGGAGGGAAGACCAGATGATCTGGCTTACCCCGGCAGCAACGGCAGCATCGGCAATAGCTTTGCCTTGGGCGACGTCGATCTCGGTGGAACATTTCTCCCAGTCTGTTTGATAGAAGTCAGTACCGTATTCTCTCGTGTCTAGAGTTGGATGTCTTGACAGTTTGTCATAGAGAAAACGACATCGGAGCCAATCACTGCCTTATCCAAGCTTGATCTGTTGTTCATATCGGCCTAAAGAATGAGTATGGAAATGTCCCACTTTACAGGTTGGTACTTGGCCAGAGACTTACTTCGACAATTTCTACTCCTGCATCCAGGAGGACCGCTGCCGCTAGCTTAATCGCATCCCGCGTCACGCCGCGCAAGGTGAATGCAGAACGAAGTGGCGGAGTGTCAAGAATGTAACGAGCGAGTGCAGTGCCTTGTTGGCCAGTCACGCCAAAGATAGTAAGTAGCTTAGGCATAGTTTAATAGTAGACGGGGGGTTAAAGAACCAACTATTACTTTGACAAAATCATCAATGAATGCGGATACATCTCTATTTATGTTCAGATATTCTACCCAAACTCGACGCAATTGTCCTGTCGGTTTCTAATCAAGGTGGATCTGGAAGTCTTCCTTCAGCTAAGTTCAGCCCGATTGAGTTAGTACGGTCTCGAATTACGCCTCGACCAATCAAAGTGACCTTAACTCTGACAGGTGACTGTGGGTTCATGCTTCCGATCGTTCAAGTCTCCAGCTCAACATCTTACATCACCACCATGAAAATCCGCTCAACAAGATGGAGCAGCGTCCAAGGCTAAGAAAAGAGCGTAAAGGTGCACAAGGCTCCCGCAAGGTAAAGACAGGGTGCCGGACTTGCAGGTATGGCTCTCAATATAGTCATGGCATGGTATACTTACCTCAATCAAGGGTCAGGCATAAGAAATGCGACGAACGTAAGCCAGCTTGCTCACAGTGCATTACTACAGGCTGGCAATGTGACTTTCTTGGCACCTCCATGGCCATTTCGCGGGCTCCTCCCCACCGTGTCAGGTCACTCCCGCAGGAACCCAGCAGCACAGTCTGGGGTGCCACGACCCTCGATCCCGTCGATGTGTGGAACTTTGAATACTTCCGCGTCGTCTATACCAAAAAGCTGACGCTATCCTTACGCACCAACTTATGGGAGAAGCTCATTCTTCAGGCCGCCTCCACCGAACGCTACATCCTGGATGGAGCCGTCGCGATCGGCGCACTAAGCAGGAATCTGGTGCTGAGTGAGAACCCACGTCGTTCGGCGGTCATGCCAGGCCATCCCATTGGATACTCGCTGCACAAGTACAATCTGGCAATGAAGGAACTAAGGATGCGGCTTACCTCCCAACCCCGAAACTCCAAGGCTGCACTTCTTGGCAGCCTAATCTTTATTGCTTTTGAGCTGGAACAAGGTGGTGTCGATGCAGCTAGGGTGCACTTAGACAGTGCATTGGCCATACTGAATGGCGCTGATGGATCCTTGATTAGTGATGAACAGATGAGGACGGATATGGGCCATATACTGGATGCGTTTACTGGTCTCGATGTCCAATCCTTCCGGACGCCTCAGTATTGTCCTTTAGCGGGCTTGCCCAACCTACCATCAACCTTCGAAGGCATCAACGAGGCGCGAGACACTCTCAATGCGATCAACGGCGTTATGAATTCTGTTTTTCAGAAATGGACCTATGGAAGTGAACTCCATCAAAGTCCAGCTCCTCCTGTCGAACTATCGCAAGATATCCCGATACTCTTGAGCTATCTTGAGTCATGGCGAAGAGTCTTTGGCACATTGGATATTAGAGAAACCCCAGATATTAAGACAGCGGCGTGCGCTCTGTCCCTTCTCATGGTTTATGAGACTATCTATATCTCGACTTCAACCTTCCTCACCGGCAACGAGACTGCGTACGACCTTCACCTAGCAAGATTTGCCAGCATTACCCAGCTTGCCGATGAGTTATTAAACAAAGGTGATATCGAGAGGATCGCTGCGCTCAAGTCAGCGTCTGACCCCCAATTTGACCTGGCTGTTGTGCAGCCTCTGTTTTTTGTCGCCTGCAAATGCCGAGATGCTGGGATCCGACGAAGGGCGGTGTGGATGATGGCAAGGACTAAAATGGGGGGATTTTACGATACACGATTGCAGGTCAAGGCAGCATGCTGGGTTATTGACACAGAGGAAAGAGGTACTACACGGGGCCTGTTATCGCACCATGTGGGAGAGGATAATAGGCTGCGTGGCCTACGGATTGACATCGATGATGCTGCCGAGTCGTGCCAAGTTTCGGCCTGGACAAGAGGTACTGATGGGCAGCTATGTGACATTGTAGATGTTGTATACACACACTGAAAGAAGAGAAAATCAGTATTAATATATACTAAACTAATCTGTATGCTTGGATAATATCTTCTTTTATATTTCTAACTGTTTTTAGTCACAAGCTGGCAACAAGTGGTTTCTATAACTAGGATTTCAACACCTGTGGCTCTATTACATTGTATGAGGTTAACAGTGCGCAATTCAGTATATGTTCCACTGACAGCGACTCTTTAGTCATCCTTCAGTCTCCGGCTTGAGATCTTCCCCACCTTACAGCTCTAGTTTTAGAGGTTAAATCTCCCCCAACCTAGGACATTTACGTCTGTCATTTCCAGTATCGGTCCATGCTTTCCGACTCTTAAACTGATGGCCGTCTATTGTATCTCATGTCTATGGCTCTAGTGTTGCCTCCGGTTGTGGGACTCCCAGGTCCAGCAATGTAGTTATCTAGCCTAAGCGACTCAGAGCTAAGACTTACCTGGTTATATAGTGACTTAGTATTTACTTTATAGCAGGTAAAGCTGAGGTTACAGTCTATCATTCTCAATCTCTTCGGCAGCGGCATTGCCTTTGTTATTGTCATTCCCACTTTGGCCTAATTGGTAATTAGGACCATGACTTCCGAACTCAGGATTTCCAAGGCTCGCAACTCCATTCCACCCTTCCACATTAAAACTTTTAGGTCGACCCTCAGGATGTTAAGTCTGGTTTTTGTTGATCTGGCTGACCTTATAACGTCGAAATTCCTGGGCCCTACAAATCTGACCTGCTGAGTCCACGCCTCTGAACCCAGGATTCCAGCGGCTCTACTTGCAATTCTATTTTTTTCTGTCTGGATTTCAAAGGACGATTCGACATGTACTGTTGCTATGCTTTCGAGTCCATGAGCAAGTTCAGGTTCTAGAAATCCCGGATGCAAGGTCTCCGGCCGCTGAAGATCCGCCTACACCATCCAGCTCAGGATTTCCAGTTTCGATAACTCCAGTCCCTTGCCATGTTTCTGGATATGTAATTATGCTCTTATCATACTGTTATATAATTTCCTTCATATTAAACTACTTTTAATTCCTGAAATGATGGGTTCGAGTCTCGCGTCTTCGGCGCTACACACACATATATAAACAAGTACTTAACACGATGATCCATACATCCGAAACCAAAGGTTCTATCAGACTAGGATCTCCATGTACTTTGGCGTATCTGTCGAGTCTTTACAATGTTGAGATGCTAGAAAGCTATTTAAAAATAGTACACGGCTAATAGGAACAAACGTTACGACTCACTTATTCTTTTGCAGTGGCTGACTAGCATGTTCTTGCAAACTGCAGATATTATGAGCAGATGCTTCCCTTGCAAGACTACAGATGACCAGTGAAGTAGGTACCAAGTACCTCAAAAACTGAGACTCAAGGTAGCATTGCACGGCCGATGGGATTTCAGTTCAAATTGAAGGATCAATATCATCACTCTATTCATGCCGGCCAAGACCACTGGGATAGTACCTCAACTTAACCTCAACCCTCCTTTTTCTTGGATAGGCTTCACAAAAATATGGTGGGATCCCGACATTTGGAACAATCGAATACCAACAGCGTTAAGGAGTCGTACTTAGTGATCACGCTTCATTTACTAACACCAGACCAACGATCAAGTATCGAAGACAAAGAGTTGCAGGTAATAAATCATGTTGCTCTGACTTATTAAACTATTATCCATCCCATCTGCCTGCATTATTTTCTCTTTTCTCGTCCCCTGCTTGTGAAATATTGCCGTTCTCTCCCATATCCATAGCTGCTCAGGGGTGTTTGAAGAACACAACACTATTCATTATGCTGTGATCTGGCCGGTACCATGTGATTCTGTAATGCGTGTACCCTGAAACACAAGCCTTATCGTGACTAACCAACAAAGTTGACAGTCAGCTCTCCATTGTCGACATTGTTGCCATCGTCAACGGGAATACTGCCGCACTTGGTGCACCCATGATCTTGTAGGTTGTCGAGGAAAGCAACTGTTTGGTCCTTGGTGAAGGTTCGGTCTCCAATCTTCTGATAGAAAGCGCACAGAGCTCCAGACACGAAGGGAACACATGCGATGTGCTCATTGTTGCCGAAACTCCCTTCTTCACCGGACGCAACTGCATCACGTACGTCCTTCATGTCTGCATTAGGGGAATGGCCAATACCGCCGACTCCGCAAGTACTGCTACCGTTGCAGTTGATACCCCCGCGCTTCATGAGGAATTTGGCACTGCGTTTCTGGGAAACTCCGGTATCTTCTTTCCTGTTGGTGACAGTACGTTCCTTTGAAACCGGTACGTTACGACGGGCTCCGTTCGTGACGATGTTGACTGTGAGCTCACCGTTGTTCACATCATTACCATCGTCAACTGGGACACTGCCGCAAAGATCGCACCCGTGGTCGATGATTTCCTTCAAGAAGGTTTGTGTCTGCGACACAGTGAACTTGCGATCGCCTACCTTCTGGTAGAAGAGGCAAAAACTCGGGTCCCCAATGTTGTCAGCATCAGCACATGTGATGTGTTCTCCCTCGCCAAATGTCTTGTCTGCATCGATGGCTCTGAGCTGGCCGGCGAGTTGAGTAATGAGGCCCTTGTTGCCGGTACAGAGACCACTACCGTCGCAGTTGATGCCCTTGGCCTCGGATAAGGCAATCGCAGACACGAGCGTCAAGAGAGTGATTTTAAGAAACATATTGTGAGTCCTTGAATAAGATTGTTAAGGTGGTGATTATGATTGAGAAATTGAACTGGGTGTTGGCTTTGTGATTGATGATGGGAGGGGCAAAAGAGAGAAATGACCGACTTGTGAGCTCATTTTATACCTGGAATACATGTGTCGTTACTCGCTCGTAAGGGCGATCAATATTATTGCTCAGTGGCCAGCGAGGTGCTAGAACTACCGGATTAGTCCGTTTGGTGATGGCACGATAGCATGGGAAATGGTGATCCGAGATAGCTGGCTTGCTTGTCACCTATGGCTGCTCTCCAGATCCACTGCGGTACATAATAACAACCCGTCGTGAAGTGCAATAGGCAACGTCACAATTATTTGTGCTCCTCGCGTGACTCGTTGGCTTGTACTATAGAAATTGGCGATTGCACTTCATTCTACCGCGCGGGTTATAATAACCTACCGCAGTGGAGTTCAATTGATCTGCAGTCAGCACCAAAATAGCCCACCACGTGCTTAGCTACCCATGAACAGAACTTTTGTTAGCCCGCATCCTGCCTCTTTTCGCGCTATAGCTTGTTTACATCATCTATGTCCCAGTAAACTCAGGTGGTGTGTATCAACTTGGTCTTGGATGACAAATTCAGATAGCTTTGCTATTATTCTAAGGTCCCTCCCTCCTGCTGTGTCATAGACCTCTCTAAGCACCGCTCCCGATGGTCTAGTACCCTGGGGCTTGAATGGCCAGAGAAGGTTTGGCGGAGATTATCTAGAACTTGTCTTGATATCCGCGGTTCGAGGAAGCGTCGTATTTTGATATGACGCATGAAACTGTGCCGTGGGCTTCATTCTATATTATTGATGACTAGCCACTGACTAGAAGCTCCTAGCCTAGAGAGGACAACAGGCTAGGGCAGTGTCTCGAACTGGACTGTCAACCAAACATAGAATAGGATATATTTAGCTGTATGTTAGAAGTCTTGAAATGCGTACCCGCCTGGAACTGGAAGATTGCCTAAATTCAAGTGTAATGAATGAAAGCATCTCCATATTTGGTCGGACGCATGTGGTCCCACTTTGTTTTGTTTCACGAACAATATACATGGTTTACATGTAGCTAAACTCATCACGCAAAGTATACGTGCTCTGTGATGCGTTTAGCAGAAGTATTAATATTTATTATCGCCGCGTAAAGTGGTGTTGAGGCTGTTTCTCTGTTAAGGGACATGAGCCGTAGGGTAGGGTACTGAGATGTAGAGTGAGGCGATATCTCATCACGTGCGATTTCTTATCTTATCGCTGGAATGTCCGACAGTATGAATCCTCAATAAACGCATCAGGAATGGGGAAGACGCATCCTGCCGCCACAATCTAAAGCGAGAAATGTATCTTCAACATGCCTTATGATGCCATTTGATCCCGTCCTGTAACATGCTTAAGTTTTGTGTGTATCGCTTCTAAGCTTTTCATGTTCGATTGCCACCATGAAGTTCATCATTGAGTTCCTAATACAAGAATTCCTCATGATATACTCTAACGCCGTTAGGGAGACTACCATGCCGTGGTCAAAGGCATGCAATAGTCAATAATTCCACAGAAAACCATGCCCAGATACGGCACTCAAAAGTGGCCCTCCTCAGTCGATCCAAGCTCCCACTAGGATCCTTGTGCGCCAATAAAAACGCTGCGTTCCCCGTATCTACGAAGACCCACTACTGGGGGGGGGGGGGCTTTGAAAGTACTCATGCCATGTCTCAGTGAACAAACCCAGATAGTGCGTTCCCGGATGACCCTGTAATCCTAGTCCTTCTGACCCTGTTACATAGTAGCTGTCCAATAATTCCCATTGCCGACCGATGCTCATTCGCCTGAAGCTATTACGACGTTATACCACTCAACGCGACAACCACAACAGGCAAATGATTCCTTTATAGTACAGCGAGAGCATAGAGTATTATGCTTAAATTGTGGAAATACTGCGTTCTTTATTATAGTTAAAGCATACCTTCTGGAAAGGCAGCACCATCA
>JAAVTZ010000645.1:0-19780 GCA_014898835.1 Fusarium lateritium
ATTTAAGATATTAAGTCAGGATTATATATATACTTATAAGATTAGAGAAGCTAAGTTTATATAAACTATAAAAAAGCTAAGAAATAATTTCTTTTAAAGTTTCTATTATAATAATAATAAATCTTCTTTTCCTAGCTTTATTTACTAGAAGTTTAAATCTAAATATATAGAGCCTAATATTTCCTATTTTAACCTACTTAGGTAGCCTTCAGACCGGCCCAAGTAGGCCACGTCTTGAAACTTCTTCCTCTTATTTATATCGACATATAATTCATAAATAAATCATTTCATACTCGTTTAGTTCAGTATTGCAGTTCTCCTGCTTTCTAGTCTTGATTCATTGCATGGGGCAAGAAATTAGGTTTATAGTGCTCATTTCATGCCAGCCACGCTCCATCAACAAAAAAGACGGACCGATATGGAAACTCTCTTCTTGCTTACCTATCTAGCGCACTTATGAACGGCAGTGA
This sequence comes from Fusarium lateritium, assembly GCA_014898835.1. Lineage (NCBI taxonomy): Eukaryota > Fungi > Ascomycota > Sordariomycetes > Hypocreales > Nectriaceae > Fusarium > Fusarium lateritium. Next base: position 471 of record JAAVTZ010000645.1, read on the forward strand.
GAGTCTTAAATCTTGCAACAAGGAACCTTACTAATTGGGAGCTTGTTAGAAAATCTACCTTATCAGTCAAGATTGACGCGTCTAGCAGACCGCGATGAAGGGGACATCGCCAAGACGAGTTGGATCAAAGTACCTTTCATCTAGACTACTAAGTCATATCACCATCTACGCCACACAGGGTTCATATTTGCAATGTATGAATGAGGGCAAAACTGATGATATAGTTGTGATTGAAGAACCCACAAATTAAGCGGTCTCCGGGCAAGAACTAAATATCGCAAATCGAAGCAACAAAGTCTCAGACAAACGCAGTTGAGACATTGTAATTCTAAGCGAGGGTCCAAAAGCCTTCTGAGAAAGCCATACCACAGCAGTGCCTACCTAGCAAAGGAAACACGCTTACTAAAACACACCCAAGGTCCCCACTGAACCATTCTATCTTCAATTCTCTCTGTGATGACAACATTCTTCTGATTCTTATATGGACTTAAAGTGGCCAGCTGAGCACACCACTTTTTTATGTTTTCGAAGGGATGGAATATGAAGAGGTGAGATAGAAGGAACAAGATGTTCACAACAAAAGAGTGGTGGAAAGGAGAGGAAACGGTATCAAACAGGGGAAAACAAGATGGTGATCGGACTTTGGACCAGGTTGTGGACTAACACTCTAGCCTCAAGCCAATATACGGTTTGCATGATATGCCACAGCACCGTAGGGTAGGAGAACGCCGCGAAGCAGATAGTTTTCCCCTATCCTATTAGTGATATAGACATCGGGAAGACCGGCGGAAACAGCGCATATGCCAACATTGACTTCTCGGACATTTGGACTCTCTGCAAGAGTTGCAAGGGTGATTGGTTCAACGGCTGAGGGGTCATCGACTGTTTGACCGAGAATGGGTTTGTAGCAGGCCCAAGTGATCAGGTCAAGCTCAGGCATCTCGGCACCAACAATAATGCCTCCAACGGTCCACCCGATAGGGTTCCAAATGTTTGCAGTGGCGATAGACGATGCGATAGTGGTTGAGGAAGCACCTGTAGCAGGGCCTGCACAGGCTGCAATTGCCCTTGTTGTGGCGATCGGTGCTTTGGCTGCTTCCATGTATTTTCGAAGCTTGACATACTCTCTGAGCCCACTTAGGACCTGCTCGCCAATTTTTACACTCCGGACATGCGCAGCAATGGGCGCAGCGAGAGGAGCGGCGGTACCACCAGAGCTAACGAGAAGAGAAGATACAACAGCCATAGTGGTAGTTTGGCACTAGTATAGTGTTCAATGTTGAAGTTTTATTAGTTGAGGTTTCAAGAGTATTTATCTTTATTGTCTCAGTAATATGTATCAATTCAGGTTGCACAGGAATGATGCCCAAAGCTACGTTTATGCCTAATGACATAAGATCTTAGTGGCTTTCTTTGGAGTCCAATCAGGGAGTGGGTGTGACATCTAGTGATTCACTTGTTCATGCTTTTGACATTTTGTCTATCAACATTTGTATTCACTCATTGTTTAGGCCTTGTTTCCTCAGGACCAACTGCAAGCCCCAGTGCCGAGGGTTTGATAGAGGCATGCACATCGCGTCTTTGAACAATCGCCTTCGCAGGACGACGACCTCCGTTATTGTACTTCCGACTGTATGCCTTATTTGTTCATCCACGTGTTTATTTGATTCAGAGAGATAGTATTGAAGCCAGTTTAGTTGAAAATAAGTCCATATCAGCCTCCAACGATTATTATTAGCGCGATGTAACGAGGAGGCTAAAATTACAAAGTCCCTGCAAAAACATCAAAGTCAGCGAATCACAAAGGTTTGCTGTGGTCACGCTGCATCGGTTCAACACCAACATGAGCCTCAAAACAGGAAGAGAGAATGTCGATCACTACTTACCGACCAGAAGCCATGTCAAGCCATAAGCGAGGGGTCGACATGTCTACATCTAAGTACCTCGAGTGTTCTTTTACCAAGGGCAGAAATGAGGTATTCGCCAGGTAGATATTCAAAGACTGCGGCCTGACTGAGCTGTCTGAGGCCCCCAGCCCGGTATTGTTCAAATATAGACTTGTCTTACCTGACTTTTGAGGCTGAAGGCTGGAAGGATTGTAAATGGCTGGGAATTGGCTATGCTGAAAGGCAGCCTGATGTAATAAGGCTCTACTCTCCCGCCAACATTTGAACTGGCATAGCCTCAGTCTGTCCTTTCGATCCGCAGCATCCTGAGACGTCGAGGTTTTTTTTCCTGTTTCAATGTTTCGCACACTATTCCGCAAGAATACCCAGCTCTGGCAGTCGGCTCTTGACAGCCTGGATAGCGACTCGAGAGCGGCAATACGATCCGTAGGAAGCCAAAGCGGGGCAACCAAGACAGACGTACTTCAGATTATTGTCGAGCTAGCGGAGAATCAAATCTCGGAATGCATTCGGAGAAGGTGGAGAGTAGCCCTTCCGGGCGGCCGAGTGATTGTGCTGCGAGACAAGATGGAAATGTTGATCCGCTGGGTCAACAAGTTCAAACAGATTGGCGATGTTGCTATTCAGTATGATCCGGGCCACGCGGCACTGCCCTGGGCCGGTATCCGATTTCTACTTCAGGCGACGATCAATAATGTCGAGCTCTTCGAGGCTGTTGCAGACGGCATTGAGACTATTTCTAGACTTATCGCAAAGCACGCCATAACAGAACAGATCAACCTAAGAAAAGGTTCTTCAAAGGCAAGTCGGGAATTGGGAACTGCACTTGTTGGGCTATACGCAGAAATCTTGGCATTCCTGGCCAAGACTGTGAAATATCTGAAGACGCCAAAAGCAAGTGAGTAAATTGTTCTACCCTTCCTGCAAGTCAGATTCAATACTAATGAACTCCAGAACGGTTCGCAAAGAGTCCCTTCCAAGCTATTGAAGGGTTTCAGCTCTTTAAGGTCCTGGACAGAGACAAAGAAGTAGCGCAAATAACGGCCCTAGTTACGGCTGAGATCGCTCTTGATAACAACGATGCGTTGAAAGACTATCAGCCCCTGCTACAGAGCATTAAAGGTTCCATGGTTCGTATGCGCTTATCGACAGAGAGGTTCGACAAAGTTCTCAAAGATGAGAAACACCGAAATCTCTTGATGTGGCTTTCATCGATCCAGCATTTTCACCATCATAAATTGCACCGTCTTTCTCGAATTCCTGGCACTGGACAATGGCTCTTCAGGCATCCCGTATTCATGGACTGGCGGTCGTCTAGCACGTCCTCCGCCGTGATACTCCATGGGATTCCAGGCTGTGGGAAGACAATGTTGGCATCTCTTGTAGTTGAGTCTTTCATCATCCCTAGTGCCTGTCAAGCTGGGGCATCAGCTCCAGTTGCCTACTTCTATTGCACAAACTCATGTTCGGAGCCTGGCAGGCGAGATCCTGTTGAGATTCTTCGAAGTATTGTGTGTCAGATCACAGTTTCTCCCGACACTACACAGTCCAGAGTCCATACTAGCGTTGTGAGAGAGTACGAACGACGGTTAGAACAGTCCAACAAGGACGGATACGATGTTTCACAGTTGAGTCATACAGAGTGTCTCACCATAATCCGAGACGTCACGTCCATCGAACCTATAACTATTATCATCGACGCAATGGACGAGGTTGCCGAAGATTGTTTGGGTGATTTAGTTCACGCTCTAGATAAAATCACCCGCGAGTCTGATAATGTCGTTAAGATCTTTCTAACCAGTAGGGATGGTGGTCCATTATTTTCTCTTCTTCCTGACGCTGCTCGAATTCAAGTCCGCAACTCTGACACTCGGGAAGACATGGTGGCATTTGTCACTTCGGAGGTGGATAAGGCTATCAAGGACTGCCGTCTCCTGGCTGGCAAAGTGGAGGCTAGAACACGCGATGAGGTGATTCAGACTCTCACTGATGGAGCCAAAGAGATGTTCGTGTGGGCCAAGTTAGAGCTGCGGCGGCTCTGCCAAGCCAAGACCGAATGGGACATGAAAAATATGCAGCGCAACTTGCCCACGGCCCTACAAGATCTGTACGACGATATCTTCCGGCAGCTTTCACAAAGCGGGCAATTTGCCTCGACAGTGGCGACTCATGTGTTCTTTTGGTTGCTGTACGCTATTGAACGTCTTTCACCTGAGACCCTTGTTCAAGCCGTCAGCCATTCAGTTGCCAATCTGGGGCATGAGTCAGCGGCAACAATCACGTTATCCACCGTGGTAGATGTCTGTTACCAGCTGATCGTTGTGGACTCGATCGCCAACGTTGTTCGGTTATCACATCATACGGTCCAGGAATTTCTTCTTGCCAAGCCCGATTTTGGAGCGGCCCAAGTCCACCGAGTGTTGGCTGAGAGCTGTATCCAGACCTGTTCTATGCTTATGCCATTTGAACAGAGCGGAGATGACGCAGAAGTCCCGATCTCCAAGTTAGACTTTTCTGAATACGCCATCATCCACTGGGTAAACCATTATCGCCATGCCAGAGATATGGAACCAACACTATTGGGCTTTGCCATTGATGAACTGAACCACACAAGCTTCCAATTCATGATTTGGATTGACTGGGCCCGCTGGATAAGTCGAAAGATTTCCAAGTCAGGTTTGATGTACAAGCGTCTGGCAGCTGTGGCCAATGATGACAATAGCGCATTGTTCGCTGCTGCCGATTTTAGCCTAGTTTCCATCATCGAACGACTCAGCTACGATGCAGGTACCACTTGCACCAGAAACGAGCTCGGTAACACAGCTTTGTACCTGGCAGCAGTATCGGGTCATGCAAGTATTGTCAAACTCCTGGTAGACCATGGCGCAGACGTGAACTTGGAGAGAGGAAAACTAGGAACTCCTATCCAGGCCGCAGCTTTTTATGGTAATAAGGATGCCACCGGCATTCTTCTTTCCTGTGGTGCCGATTCTCGGCAAGGAGCCTTTGATAACCTCATTGAAGCTGCTCTGAGCGGCCACCAAGAGCGCCTTGCCCTAAGCCTCCTCCAAAACAATAACTTCGACTTGTCTGAGAAAGACTTTAAGGATATCATGGAGGCCGCGGCTGGAGCTGGCTTTGTCGAGGTGGTGGAATGGCTCCAGAAAGGCACGAGCCACCAGGTCACCGCCAACCCACTACACGCCGCCATCAAGCACGGGAGAGTCAATGTTATTCTGTACTACTCCGAAAGGGTGCCTACACTCTACCCCAAGACGCAATTGCAACCGCCGCCATGTATGGACAGGATCAAGTCATCTCGCTATGCCTTGAACATGGGAAGGATATCAATCAACAAGGGTCTTTGGGTACTCCAATACGCACAGCTAGCCTCATCGGAAATGATTCTATCGTGCGTTTACTGCTGAGTGCTGGTGCTGATCTTGAGGTTGACCAACCCCTTCAGGCTGCGGCCATGAAAGGGCACACGGCCGTTGTACATACTCTGCTGCAACTCGGGCATGTCAGCGCCAATGAGGAAGCAGATAAATATGAGACCCCGACCATAGCAGCAGCAGGTAATGGGCACCTCGAGATACTGAAGATACTCTTGGACGCTGGGGCCGACCCTGCCATGACCTGGAAAGAGGACGGCAAGAGCACCAATGCCTTTCAAGCAGCGATTCACGGCAGGCATGGAGCAGTACTCGAAATGTTTCGAGATCGAGGCTTCATCTTCAAATTTCCTTCCTTTGAGGTGCTCGCACACAGGGGTAGCGACCCTACCCAGCCGCAACTAGATCTATCCCAATCGAATCTTGTGGGTGACTCTCCTCAACCGAACGAGAACACACCTTCAGAACTGGACCATGCAACTACCCTTATACCAAGGAAGCATGTTAAAGGCTACGAACCAGCTCAGGGAGATACCAGGTCAGCCACCGAAACCTTCTACCTCAGTGAAGTCCGACAACTTCTTCTTCAACTCAGGATATCGGGATATGGGCTAAAACAGATCGTAGGCTTTTTTATACGGGCCGTTGAATCTGGAAGCTTGGCAATAGTTCGCATTATCGCTCCTGAGATCTCCGACTTGTTAATCGAAGCCTCGATGGACCACGTTAAGGACAGGAGGAATTGGAATGCTCTGGCTAGAGTATACGTCAGCCAATTCAAAACGTGGAAGCCGTTGAAGGCCGCGGCAATCCATGGTCATCTGGATATTGTGGATTACTTGCTTGAACTTGGAGGCGATGAAATGTACGCAGTTTCTCTCGAAGTTGTGAATGATTTACTCTGGTCGGCTTGTAGTACGAATATCTACATTCTTCACAAGACTTTCACAATCATCAGCCACGAGAACAACAGTCACCTTGATCATCCTGCTCTTTCGACTGGGCTCTACGAGTCTTTCAAGAGTGCAGTTGAGAAGGGAAGATTGGAAATGGTGGCGATGATTCTTGGAAGCTTGGGTCAAGATTTACGAGGCAATTTCTCCGACGAAATTCATCAGGCTTGGGAGTTGGGTCACACGCATGCTGCAATCATGGAACCACTTTGGAAAATGGCAGTATTTGAGGACAACTCTATTACTGATGCGACTCTATATCATGATTTGACGATTTTGGCAATCAATAGAGGCTATCATCAGATTGCTGAGCTCTTGCTTAATGGCTATCCTGATATCCCTGATCAACTTTTATTCGAGGCATCGGTGCTAGGAGATGTTTCTTTTCTGTCCTCTCTTCTCGAAAGGAGGCAGGCTTCGAACCATCCAACAGAATCTTTGCAAAAATGCTTGATACTCGTGGTTGAGAGTGGCCACCTCGCAGCGACTCAACTCTTGATTTCCCAAGGTGTCGAGGTCAACGCTATCGTTTCGTGTCAACCGGGGAGTGATGATGGGGATTTCCTAACGGACAGTGATTGGGATAGCGATACGGAAGGACTGCCTCAACAAAATCGGTTTCAGATTGATGCAAGTACCCGTGACTTGATGGATACTCTCGAATCGAAAGAGACTGTCACTGCATTGACTGCGTGTTTATTCGGCTTCAGTCGCTATGACGGGTTAGCTGCTGTGGAAAAATCATCCCCAGGCAAACAGGAAACAGGCCAAGCGAAATATCAGGATCAAAAAGAAGTACTTCAACTTCTCATTGACAACGGAGCTGATCCCCGTTCATCGCTTTCTGATCCAGAGAGCCACCCCATCGTGCTCGCTGTGAGATACTGCAGCCTTGAAATAGTCAACCTACTGCTAGAGAAGGCGGAAGATGTCCTTCCTACTATTCCTAATGAGATCCTGTTTACAGCGTTGGCTCAAAGAACAGCCGAGATCAAGGCAGTCCTAGAGGTTCTCATGCGCGAAGAACCAACCTTGCAGCTGATTCCTGCTTCGGATACGGTGATTGCAACGGCTTGCGACACTCTCTACGAAGTGGCGAACGAGTACTTCGATGACTTGCATTCTGAGACGGCAGTTGCACGCATCTCAAAGGCCATCCACGATGGACCGGGTGTGTTGATAGCACGTGAAGCAAAGTTACGACCTGAACTCCTAAAGCCACGCACCCGTGCCACTCTTCTTCGGTTAGGAGCTCTATCCAAAGCGACGGAGTGGATCCAAGGGCTTCTTCCTGAGGGGTTGGGCCCTGAACATGTCGACATCTTGGATTATCATTACGATGAGGATTCTCCATTGGAAGGGGTATCGGGATGTGGCCCTTTCTTACACGGCGAGATCCTCCCCGGTGTTCCTGACGAGCAGCCAGGTCTCGAATATTGTTTGATCAAGAAGCCTTTTCCATCTCATGATCGGCTGCAATCTCGCATCCGCATTCAGCAGCTTAGGAGTAGTCTCTTCGCAGCCATTCGGCACTCCCAGGAAGACGCCGCCATTTCACTTCTCGATGGTGCTACAGACATGACAATAAGTGTCGCCGACCTTGGGTCAGAAATTCTACAGACAGCAATCAGACACGGCCTTCCTCGAGTAGTAGCAAGACTTCTGGAAGCTGGCTCAAAATTACACGATCCACGTCTTGTTCGGTACCACGATACACACCCTGTCCTACCTATCGATACTTCTGATGATGATGATGATGATGATGATGATGATGATGATGAGTCTCTTCTGCTGTTACTAGAGACCGACCCCGGGCACATGTATAACTCGATGTCTACTATCGGGCCACTCGACGAGGCTTGCACAAATAGCGACGCATCAGTCGTCCGCCTGTTACTTGACTATGGGGTGGATCCATGCAGGGATGGCAAAGGACCAATACCACTTGTCAGAGCCTGTGAATGGCCCTTTAATCGCGGTCACGAAGTAGGCGAGATCACCAATTTGATTCTAGAAAAATCCGCTGAGAATCAACAAACTATCGACACCAAAGATTTGTATCATGCGCTAAGAGGAGCTGTAGCGAACAATGCAACTGAGGCGGTTGAGACACTCTTGGCTTGGGGAGCTTCAGTCTTCCACCCTCGAGGAAAGAGCCGGTATCAGAAGCCACGTTTTGGAATTTGGCGATGGTTACCAAATTGGAGCCCAAAGACAATCCCAGAAAGCTCCTTATCCTCCCTCGTAGAATCCTTAGCCTACAAGAGACTAAGAGATGAAGGAGCTGGTTCTCTGCAGTCTCTTCGCTTAGTGAAGATACTGATTCATTCTGTCCAGACGACCGACCTGAAAGTCATCAAAGAATACACCAGGAAGAATCCTCAGAGGTTTGATCCCTTGCAAGAGGCTGCGTATAGAGCTGCACTTCTTGGTGACACCCAATCCTTCGATCTACTGTCTCAGTATGTTCCGGTAAACGCAGATTGGTTTCAACTGGCAAGCATTGTAGGATCTATTACTACTCTCAGAAGGATGCTTGACGAGAGTATGAATGTGGATCACGAAAGTTTTCACGCCCGCGCTTTGCACCTGGCAGCGCATCATTTGCGGTTGGACGCCGTTAAACTTTTGCTTGAGCGAGGAGCAGACGTGAAATACCATTCCCAGGCTTTGGGCTTGCCTTTGGTGGCGGCTATGGAAGGATGTCTTGAAAGCCTGGATAGTCTCACCTACGTGTCTTATCGAGGCAAGCGTGGGCAGATTGGCGAATTTAACGCTGGTATATGCGAAGCTGGTGTGGCGATGAGTGTCGCCCTAGGTTCTCGGCCTTGGAGCTTTCCATTCAACGAACTGGATGATCATCGTTCGGGTCATCTTGTTTCCCTTCTGATAGGAATCACTGAAGCCTTACTTATGAGTGGTGCGGATGCGAATCCCAAACCCGGTCCGTTGGGGACTCCATTGCAAATTGCTTGCTTCCTCAGGAGTGAGAAGCTAGCCAAGCTACTTCTAGATCATGGAGCAGACCCGAATGGGAGTGGGGGCTGGCTCGAGACGCCGCTTCTTGCAGCACTCCACAGTGGACGAGGAGGCGCGAACGAGAGAGTTGTACACCTCTTGCTGGAAAGGGGGGCTTCTGTCCACTTCGTCTCCGAGTATCGACTGGACATTAAAGAGAGATTCAACTCGGACAATTTCTTCCTAGGAAAGGAAGCGCGCCTTCGAGGACGTAAAGATGTTAGAGAGAGTGAGCACGTAAGTGCATCGTCTTGTGACACGCCACTAAGCTTCGCCTGCAAGTACGGGACTGTAAGCAGTATTCGAATGCTAATGGAGCATGGTGCCAAGGCACATGAGGAGAGCCTGGGCTCCGAGGACAAAGACGTCCTGATGATGGCTTTCTTGATTGGGAACCCGGCTGTTATTTCTGCTTTGTTGAGGTACGGAGACGTGCGTGTAAGAGAGGCTCACTTACGAGCGGCTCGGGAGGACTCGAGTCCTAGGATGTACATGGGACGGACGATTATGGAAATGCTAGAAGCATATCGTGAACGAGGGCGATCGCAGTCGAGTTCAGAGGCCTGACAGGGATACCTTTCTACAATTCTTAATAAATCGTACTAGAACTTACGATCCTACTTACTACAGTTGTGTGGTTCTTAGCAATAGCAAAGGAAGTGACAGCGAAGGAAAACGCTAGTTTTGTATAGGCGACACAGATTGTCGAGGGGTCTAGATCTATATACTGTCTAATGTATCTGTCAAAAAAACAGTTGCACAAAGCTGGTGAGGAAAGAATGATCTCTAATAATGTCCAAAACTCCTCCGATCTGTAAGGTTTAGACTGGAGTCTTTCCTATTTGGGTGATCTTTCGTAGCGAAAGATAACAGTCTCTGAAAAATCCGACTGGAGGCTCACCACACGACTCCTCATACGCTGTGATAAGAGGCGCCTCCCAAACGAGATCGACTTCCTCTGGCTTCTTCCACTTTGTTCCCTTTGCAAACTTCCAGCTCACAAAAAGAAGTGAGATCAAGAAAGGCATGGCATACGCGGTCAAAAAGCCGGTGTAGTCGAATGGGCTAAGACTCTTGTAGCCATAGCAGACGATGATAAGCACCTCCCAGACAAGACCGATCCAGCCACACCAAGGCTGGAAGTAGCCATAGTAAGGCAACTTGGTACGATCAAAACCTTGGGCAGTGCAAGCTTTGTGGAAGTGGATATATGTTATGCAAATAACGATATAGTCAATGATAGTAGCTCCGGTAGCCAGGTTGATGAGCCAAGTGAGAACGTTCGCCGAACTAGCTGATAGCTGCAAGAACGACAAGAAGGGGAATAGCATGACAATACCGAAGCAGTAGATCGGAACACCGTTCTTGGTCACCTTTCGAAGGATCTTTGGTGCTCGGCCCTCAATGGCAAGTCCATAAAGACTTCGAGTGGCGCAGTAGACATATGTGTTTCCGGCCGAGAAAATAGTCGAAGCAATGAGAGCTGTGATGATATGGGGCAGGATTCCAATGCCGAGATTCTTCATGGCGATGATGTAAGGCGAGGCAGCTGCGCTTCCAGAGTGGGTGTTTCCACTGCCCTGGTAAACGTCCATCAAGACGGGATCGTTCCAGGGCACCAAGATGCCAACGGCGGTGGCGCCACCAATGAAGAAAACGACGAGTCGGATGTAAACAATCTTGAAGGCGGTCTTGACGTAAGTTCGAGGATGTTTGGCTTCGGCGGACATCATTCCGACAAACTCTGGTCCGACGCATGTGAAGGAAGCGGACCATAGAGCAGCAAGAAATCCCTCAAATTTGCCTAGACTTCCAGTAGAAGAGAGCTCAACGAAGGAACCAGGATTCTTCCAGTATCGAAAGCCATAGGCGTCATGTTGAGGGTTTCCTCCGACCATTGTTATAAATGTGAAGCAGAATAGGATCGTCAGAAGCAGGACCTTGCCACTGGAAAGCCAAAATTCTGCTTCGCCGTATACGGCGACCGCGAAGACGTTCAGGATACTGGATGAAGACGACGGTTAGATAAGTCTCATTGTACAAGGGACGGATCGAGTAGACTCACAAGTAGAGGACAATAGCTCCTCCACAGATAGCTGCGACTGGGATGTTGTCACTCCAGAAAGACAACACCAAGCTTAACGCAGTAATCTCAAAAGGAATGACGATGACTTGAAACAGGAAAAAGTTCCATCCGACACAGAATCCGAGGGCATCGTCAACCCAATAACCGGCCATGCGGATAAAACTTCCACTAACTGGCATATAAACAGTCATTTCAGCCATGCAGTTGTTGATGAGGGCTAGGAAGCAGTTGTAAATGACGAAAGCCAGAAACAGACTTCCAGGTCCAGCTTTGTTGAGGACTCCACCGATACTGAGGAACAAGGCTGTGCCAATGGAGCCTCCAATGGCAACTAGCTGAACCTTTCGGTTAGAGAGGTCGCGTTGGAGACCATCGGCGTTTCCCGTTGTGAGGAAGATCTCATTATTATCACGACCAGAGGATGTCTCGACGTGTGCCCCTTCCTTGGAACCATCAAAGGATGCCCGAGGGCTGGGAGGGGCTGAGGTATTTCGCTTCTCAGACATGACGTAAACCAGGGGTAGTAAGGCGTCAGCAGCGAAGCTGTGTAAAGAAAGAGGATAATAGAAAGAGTGATAGAGAGTACAACGGTTCAGGATGCGGGAACCTGGTGGGTTTTATAATTTCTTTTTCCCAGGGCTGGAGTCTGGGGGGATCGTGGAGTACTGGGGAAAACAAGCAGTGTGGGGGAGATTCCCGAGACGAGATCTAGACCTCAGCAAGATTCGTGCGGAGAACATGGAGAACCTATAGTGGATGTAACTAAGTCATGCGGGTGAAGTGGGAGTTCTCGTTTCAAGAGTAATGGAGGATGAGGGATCGCCTAGTCTGGGCTCGAAGCGGATTTGGAACCCGGCACTATTCCCACTGCTTTTGGGGGTTCCAGGTACCTATTTTGTGAAAGGGAGGGAGGTCGTATTTAAGGTATAGTCCCTCTCTTCGCATCATCGTGTCTATTCTGATCAAACTCGCAGCCATTTGGCTTTAGGACTGGGGGGCACCAGCCACCAGGTCAATCTCCGTATCTTCATTTGTGTACTCTCAAATATTATGTTACTTGATTACCTCACTTCTATGGTACAATTGTTATGAAAGCCACGGACAGTGGAACAAGCTATGCTCTGCTCAACCAGATACCCCGAAACGCCATGGATGATGCGTTGGCTAAGGTTAGCTTGCTGAAGGCCCGATATATGCCGCAAATGACCAACGGAAACTCCTTATCCACTTGCTACTAACTCCAGCTTTCCTGTCGTCAGCCATTCTATGACTGAATTGATAGGCTGCAAGACGAATCTCCCAGTGTAGTAAACGAGGTAGCTTACCTCCATTGACTAACAAACGGCGCTAAAAAGAGAGACATGACGGACTAGTCTCGAAAAAGGCGTTGAAAAAGAGAGACGCGCAAGGATCGGATGCAGGGACCGAAACGGCAATCTCCAATCTCCAAACTTTCTTGGGACCCCGTGGGGGAATATCTCCAACTCGGGTAAGGTTAAGGTTCAGGAAGGCTTCGAGATTCATGCAGAAGAAAAATTTACTGTTTGGGTGGTTGGGATTTATGGGTACGCTTCGGATCTATCCCGGCCAGCGCGGCTCTTCTTGCCTCACTTCAGCCCCCGAGTCGGGTCCGATTTCTGTCATTGAGAGCTAGCATACGCTGTGTCGCACGCAGAAAAAGGTTGTGATCACTAAGAGATAGAGTAGAGAAGAGAGACACACCGTATGTAAAAACTTCACTGCAATTTTAACACCCTCAAGGCCTTCAACTGGCCTCCGTCTGCTATTGGTCGGATCTTCCGGGTCTAACACAGGACTGATCGGATTTGCTTCCGCAGTTCCGCTATAAAAGAGGGGCAGGGGGTTACGCGGAATTATGATATTGCGGGGCAACCTCGATTACTGCTAACCTACCCTATTACGCAGCTTCTAGCCATAAGTTTTACATCGGAGCTGTCTGGTAAGAGCAGAAGCAGAAGTGGAACCTACCTAGATGTTATGAAGGTTAGATATTTCCGATTTCTAGATAAAAAAGCTTGATCGACTTTGAGAGCAATACCAAAAGGGGACAGGATGGGAATTTCGATGTCTGTGTTTTCTATATATGGGAGGGTTCTCCCACCACTTTCAGCAAGACTCTCTCTAGTTAGGGTTAAGTTTACCTGATTTTTTTTTAAAGATTAGCTCAGATAGTCAGGGCTACATGGGCATTGGAAAGTTATTTCCCCTGTACTCAATTGCAATACCGTGCTCGACAACGTGAAGGTGTTAGGGGGTTCACGTGTAGATTAGATATGGGCCCGAGCTTGGTGATAGAGTCATTTCGACTTTGTTCACGTGACCTATCACGCTTTTTTCTGTGGGAAAGATCCGTTTCGCCTGCAACACCAAGCCCCGCTCGATTTAGCATTATAATCCACTTCTAAATACCTTCATTTTAGCAACCCTCCATTACCTATCAGCAATACCAGAGGTGGGTGAGGTTCTCGCCACACAAAAGTGTATATTAAGCGAATGTCGATCATTGTTGATCACCTCCACCAAGGCGCTTGTGGCGACCGGCGACCGCGAAAGAACGAGACTTGCAGCCAGTAAAGGAGACGGGACAAAAGTGCAAAATACTACAGCCTCCAAAGGCAAAGAATTTAAAGATCTGATGTGATGACCAGCCACGTAATAATTCCATTGTTAAGAACCACGCGTCCAAAGTTTGTGATAGGCGTATTCCGCTAAGGGACCTGGATTGCCATCGTCATACCTACCCTGGGTATACTCTTTGTCGGAGCCGCCGACTAAATAGTTATAGAAGTGTGGATATCAATTATTGAGATTAGATTTATGTGATATGTTTCCAATATTCCTAGTAGTTTCGTGCCATATGATGCCTTTCCCTGCTGCATATCATTTTCATTCTTCAGCTGGACAATAGTAACTGGAAATTCGCCAACTACAACTCATGATAATTGGAGAGGTGCCAGTGCGCGATAACTCTAAGCTTAGCCCATAGTAGAGGCCGCAATTCTCTTGAAAACAAGATCAAAACAGCTAATCGTCGACCTTTGGGTAAGGTTCTACCTTCGATCTACTGAACCGATATGACGGACGCCAATTAGTTACTCCTATTCCGCTATACAAAGCTGATCATCTACGCAATCGAACTTGCGTGGGCGGCCTAAGGCAACCTTATTTGAGCCTATGGAATGCTCCAGCACAACACAAACGGCATGCCAAGACATCTGCCCTGATGGTGGCGGCATCACTTTCTCTTGTCTTTACTGCATCCGGTTTACGACAAGTCTTATTGGTCCTTAAACGGTGAAAGAATGGGCGATATTCAAGCCTCGCTCAATCCAGGCCGATGACAAAACTGTCATATTTCGCGCCGTCCGTGAACATTACTAACGCGGTGCCACAGGAACAGGGTTTACACTGCCCCTTGCATTCTTAAGTATTAGACCGGTCCTTGCTAGGGGTGAGCTTGATTCTTTTTCTTTCCTTTTATGCACCTCAACGTTCGTTGCCGTCTTGTGGTACGGCGATGATTGATTGCTGGTGCCACAGATCACCATGAAAGTATCTAGGATACGTCAAGTGTGTACCTTCGGACTGATATGCTTGCTACATCCTGTGATTGCTAGTCTTCCTACCTCTGCCCGAAATCTGGAGGATGGTCCACAATGTTCAGTAGGTATTCCAACCCAGTGCCGTTGAGTGCAAAGCTCACTAATATGTGAATAGATCGACTGCCTCACCGACTTGACGGACCCTCCAACATTCTCGGCCGGGAATCGCGACCGATTATGTCACGAGAAGGAGTTTAGCAAGACCATCATTCACTGTGTCCGAAAGAATTGCAGCGTGAGGCACTCATTAGGTAAGGATTTTGTATAACCCAGGGATTAGCAGTATGATCCGTGCCATGGCTCTGAAGTCTGTTTTCTTTGAGAACAGTTGACGTACTAACATATGGTCTCGTTGATTTGACTAGACTTTCTACTCATCAAACAAATAACATGCGGTAACCCGGATGTTGATAACAGTAACGAAATCAGAGCTGTAGTATTTGCCTCGCTCGGGGTTGCTATAGTCTCAGTCGTTGTACGAATCGTAAATAAAGCTTATCGATTCACGAAATGGGGTGCCGATGATTATCTGGTCATGGCGTCACTAGTAAGTCAATTTGTCTGTTTAAGAGCATCTTCTCAGCCGGTAGATCATTAACTAATTGTAGATATTTATAATATTGATGTCTATCATGACGCATTTAAGTGAGTTTTCAGTACTTTGACGAATTGCAGATTTGCGGTCAAGTATCTGACCTTGCCGCTTTATAGTGACTGCCGTGGGTCTGGGCCGTTACACATGGACTCTAAGTGACACCGAAATCACAAGGTTCAACATTGTAAGTGAGTGCATCTCAAAGTCCACACTTACTGCTGACAAATATAGTATCTTTTGATTGACGAGTTCAGCTACGTGCTGAGCTTATGTCTTGTTAAGCTCTCGATCTTATACTTCTTCTTGCGAACCTTCCCAGACCTCGGGTTTAGAAAAATCGTCAAGTGGACGATAGGCTTCACACTTTTGGTCAGTATGATCTATGGTATTTGCGGAGCCTGCCAGAGACAACCGATCTGGTTGCAATGGGAGGGTTGGAAAGACAGCCCACCTCGTGGAGTATCGCTTGACCTACTGTCGTTGGTAGTTTCGCATGCCGCCATCAATGTCGCTCTGGATGTGTGGATGTTTGTCTTACCCTTGACTCAACTGTTTGGCTTGGGACTTAAGCTGCGAAAGAAAACAGGAGTAATTGTCATCTTCAGCGTTGGAATATTGTAAGTTCCTCGGCTCTCTTCGGCAACAGTTTTAGCTCATCATATTTTCTCCACCAGTCTCATTGCTGTTAGCTGCATTCGCATCCCATACTTGCTGAACTTTAGCAGATCCTTGAACGCAACTAGTAAGCATCCATCGCAAACGACTTGTTTGAGGTTTCATTACTGACGGAATACCAATACAGTCGATTCACAAGGAGTTGTCGTATGGTCATGCATAGAAGTTTGCGTAGGTACTATGGTAGCCTGCATGCCTCATACACAACCACTCTTCCGCGCTGTAATGGCCCGAGCAAGATCAATGCACATATTATCGACCGGCTCCAGCAGCACAGAAGGGATCTTCATTGACAGATCCCTGGTAACTATAAAGACGGATTTCGGTAGAGGTGATACTGGAATCGCCAAGACTGAAAGAGTTGAGCCAGTATTGCAAGACCCAGGCGGGCTTCTGAGCTCAATAGAGCCCTTTCCTGTAAGGGAAAAGACATTGGATAAGGCCGGCCCATTTAACGCTTTAGATGGTATGGTCTGAGGGGAATTAATAGACAATATCAGAGGTTCAAAGACAGAGAAGACACTCCAGGAATTGTGGCAAATGTCTAGCACTGAGGTTTGGAAAGAGCTGAAGGACTAATAGCAGAATTAGCTTGAAGATTCTAAGATTCCCTTGCAAGGCCATTGTTCAGATTAGTGACAAAGAAAACGAACGGATTGAACATGATTTGTGGGTTTTACTATTTAAATAAACTGTATACTGGGCCTCAGCTATCCTCTAAATGACTACCTGCTTAGTCTTGATGAACACCCTATCAGGATTCCTTGTCAATGATGACACTGGCTTGGGAGTTGCGAATTGTGGCGGCAATTCCAACAGCTCAAATGTCCAAGGAATCAGAGAAAAAAAGAGCTTCATTTCGAGATACGCCATCCTTCTTCCGAAACAGCCTCGTGGACCCAATCCGAAAGTTTGGATAGGGAACGCCTGAGAGTCAAAAACGACTTCTTCCTTGCCATCCGAAGTCTTCGCCTTCTTGAGCCATCTTTCAGGGATGAACCCTGCATAATCGTACTCTTCATTGACAGATTGCTTTGGTTTGCGTGATCGGACCCATTCACTGCTGCGCGATTCATCGTATGAGATAGGAGGTGCTAACACGCTGGGGCCGTTCGACAGAAACACAATAGTTGTGCCTTTGGGAACACGAGCTCCCAAGATCTGAGTGTCAACTGAGGCTTCTCGCAGTGACATACCAAACGGATACGAGAGTCGAAAGATCTCTTCACAAACGGCATCGAGATACGGGACGCGAGTTTGGAGGATCTCGGAAAGCGTCGGAGGACGACGTTCAGCTTTGGCTTGATGATGTGCTTGTTGGAGGGCACTGCGTAGCTCGTTTTGGACGCGTTGATCAGCACTGAGATAACTGATACCCCATCGAATAGCGGAAGATGTTGATTCATGGCCGGCGATCAAGTAATTCATCATCTAAAACGTGTGTCAGAATCGTACATAAAGCTTCACTGACTTGAGCAGGGAAATTAGTCTGCGACTCACTTCACTGGTGATGACTTGAGAGTAGTAGTCGGGTTTCCTTCCCTCCTTCTCGGCAAGGGCTTCCTCACGTATAGAGACCTCATCCAGTGCACATTTCAGGGCCTCGCCATTTTGTCGACGCTTGATACCATTTTCAATCTCACGATGTTGTAGTTGCTTGGTCAAGGAGAAGGCGTTCCTCAATGTTGACGATAAGTTGCGATACAAGAAGTGGAAGAGGGGCGGAGAAGGTGTCTTGACCGTCTTTGCGACACTGTCAGCCAGAATAGTAAGAGCTTCAAGCTCCTCGTTCATGGTAGCTTCTTTGAAAACAAACTCGCCATCGGGATTATTATCCGAGCTGTTATGATCAGGACTAAGTTGCTGAATTTCTCTGACCAATTGTGTGCTTTGGTCATCGATACCAAATGAAGCGCATACGATGATATCCAAGGCGGCATTGTGTACGTCTCGTGATGCAGAAAAGAATCGACCGTTCGCATGTTCAGATTTGAGGCTCCAGAGCTCTACGAGGCGTGTAATCTTATCATAAATTTCAGGAGCAGAAACCTAAAGATAGCATTAGCTCTCCGTCTTCTCCCAGAGGATCATGGACAGTCCTACCTCGTTCAGGAACGATGGAGTCATCAGGTTCCGAACAAGTTCTTTGTTCTTTCGGAACTGAGGATCAGAGCTACGCAGAGTGATGTGTGCGCCAGGAACAATACCAGAGAAAATGGCGGTGCTTGCAGTTCCCTTATCAAACTCTTTCAGCCGCTGGGTGCAGATGTCAGCCGCCTCGTGGTGGTCGGCGACAACTATCCAAGGTTTTGAAAAGGGACGAATGAAAAATTGGAAGATGGGTGATTTGTGTTTAGCTGGTTGCGTAGCAAGCCAGTCGGTCAAGCTTCCAAAAGCCTTGACGTCGGGAAGGTCACCAAAGATACGCTTGGTGGCCGAGACATTGTATGGGATACCCTCTAGTGGACGGGGTAAAATTGATAGATAGAGGGCATAGGCAATTCCTGCTAAGAGAAGCCCTCCTAAGAGTACCCGAGTAGACGCGGAGTCAATGCTGTCTAATACCGATATGACCATGGTTGTTCTTTGCCGCTCAATCTCTGAGCTAGAAAATAAACGTTGGACGCCGTTTGTGAGTCGGGAGCTCACATTTTAATTAGAGAACTTCTTTTAACACACAACGGAATTAAATTCAACAGTTTTCATAACTACCTCGAAATTGGTTAGATAATTCAACAAAATGTTGCACTTTCTGCCACATACGCAGCCTCAATCACTCCTCTCCAATCATATGTGAGGTATTGTGATGTTGGTAGGACAGTTGGGGCCATTCCTTCAGCCCCTTAAATCTGAGGTGAGATTGCCAAGCCAGAAGAAGCAGTACTCTAGACTTCGTAGACGAATGGATACTTTCGTGTCATAAGCGAATAAGCGACAGGCTTTCGGGCAAAATGATGACGAACAAGAATACTGTACTGTTTGTCTCGAAATAGACGTGGGTGCTGCACCCACATTGTTCACGCAACAGTAACGCGAGCGCTATTGTCCATAGCTCAAA
>JAAVTZ010000646.1:0-29161 GCA_014898835.1 Fusarium lateritium
ATATTATCCTTAAATAATATACTTATTTATTTATAATAGCTTAACTTATTACTTACTAATATAAGAATATATATAATCTAAGGATTTATAAGTTAAGTAAGTATATTAATAAGATTACACTAAGTAGTACTACTATTTTATTACTAACTGCCTTTACTTAGAGCTTTACCACCTGAGACTAGTTTATTAGTGACCTGAGGGGCGTCTGCAGCAGTGGGCGTTTCAGTACGCGCTTAGTTACGGGTTTTTGTGCGCTGATAGCGCTGGCGACCAGCTGCTTTAGTGGTATCTGGCACAGACTCGTAAATGCATTCTTTCTCGTATGTCTGGCAGTTTATAGATGTTGGCTTCTGGCCTTTGCACTTGATCTGGGAAGGGTTAGTCCCGCGGGAAGCAAGCAGTCTAGTCCAGTCCAGTCTAGTCTCAACCCCGATGACTGTGGGGGAGGGGAATGTGGGGTGATTGGTTACCTTTCGTTGCGGCAGAAAGAGCAGGCCGTAGTTGCTCGCCTGCGCACGTTAATACGGGAGGAAGGCTGAACGTCTGCGGGCATGGTTGGTTATATTGAGTCAGAGAAAGTGAGACTGACGGGAAGAAACTGACGGGATTCTGTGCGTGCACTCGGATCCACTGTTAATCCGCGGGACTATCCCCTATAGGCATGGCGTCTTTTTATTCCTGTTTTCTTACTTATGACCTACCCGTGAGCCTTATCCCGCGGTTTTGCGTTAATTAAACGGTCGGTATTAAACTATTACTGTTCTTCAAATCTAAATTAATGCGATTTATTCGTTAGTCACTTATTTCACCTGTGTCTGTGTGATCTTTGATAAGTCTTGACCTACATATTTCCCCTCACCGTTCATGTTACCCCAACCAACATGCATGGCCGCCGTTATTGCTACAATATCGCCCCTTACTTAGCCAGCAACGCCCAAGCTGGCGGCTCAAACGACACCTGCGCAGAAAAACAGGATTACGCCTGGTACTTTTCTGGCTGCTGATGCTGTTGCTAGAGGCATTGAGTCGATCATTACAGTAGGTTCACCATGCAAGCAAAGTGTCAGCACAAAATTATTGACTCACTAGTACCCTTTTGAATGACAAAAACAGTAGCCCAACTCAGCGCAAGACAAGCTCCCGCAGGTACTCCTGTTTCACGCTCTCCACTTACCGTCATCGGCAAAACAGTTCGCACTGATGGTTTCCGCGCAATCTACACTGGCTCCTCATCATTAATTGTCGGAACTGCTGCTAAAGCTGGTATTCCCTTCTCATCGTTTCAAACAGTCAGGACCCACTAGCGGATATAAACGGCAAGAATTCAGCGGGATCTAATATTCTTGCAAGTATGATTGCGGGTGCTATTGAGAGTATCACTGTCGTTACTCCTACTGAGCGAATGAAAACTGCCCTGCAAGTCACTGCCCTAAGTCCCTCAGAGAAGATATATCCTGACATACTTTAGAAATAATAATGTAAGATTAGGAAATAAGTAACTCAATAGTAATTTCTACGCTCTGTGAATAATTGCGATTAAGCGAGGTATTAGAGAAATCTACTATAGTCTCATATCTACTACCCTCAAGTAATTAGCTCCTTCTAGAAATATAATAGGTTTATATAATATCCTAGAAGATATTATTAAATTAGATAATAAGAACCCCTTCGAGATATTCAGTATTAGCGCCTTTACTAGTTTCATCTCGATCTATATTTCTCAACCGTTTAATACTATTAGGACGTGATCGCAATCTTTAAAAGGTATTAATATAGGAGAGGCTATTAAGCAAGTTATTCGAGATAGAGGAATTAAAGCGTTCTAGGGTGGAAGTATAATGGGATTAGGATGTCTAATTCTGAGTAGAGGAATGATATTTATGATGTGTGAGAACATTACAGGATTGCTAATAGGTCGAACATGATGGGAAATTAAGTCCTTTGTTTGTTTTATTCTGTTTTGCTATAGCGTCAGCAGGAGAAGGACGGGGATTAAAGAGAATACATGCATTATTTTTATAGTCCACTCTAAATTACTTCATGGCTTTTAATTGCCTTTCTTTACATCAATCTCGCATTTTTAAGTCTATAGTTTATGACTTGAGGATATGAATATAATCAGTACTGCTTTGCTTCGGAGATATTCGTCTAACCATATGCTCCCGTACGAGACAGAGTTGTTTAAAACAGACCCAATGGAAAGCAGTTGGCTACATATATAACGCTTGTAGAGATTAGTTGATAGCATTAATATCATCGGTATCCACCCTAATACTATTGCTTTCAGATGTACAATATGTTAATCTCCTATTCATCTCCAAAAAGTAATCACATATTGGTCCGGTTATATTCCGAAGAGGGGGAAAACCTTCGGGCAAAAACCCCCTGATTGCCATATGCCAAGCCTGCCCCATTCATTAACCATCTGTTCCGCTCCATTGCCATTGCCTTCTTCCCCGCACAGCGGACATCCCAGAGATCAGAAGTTGCGGAGGTAATGGCCAAGCAACCCTTCAAGGATGCTTAGATCCGTAGTAGGAAAGAAGCCGCCAGCAAACTTGATGGCTCCCTGGCCCAGCTTGGATTTAAGGCCTTCGACAAAACGCCACTATAAAAAATTCGTGTTAGGTATCACAGAGAAGCATAATATGAGTTTGGCTTACCTGGTACATTTCATTTTTCTTATCATGATAAGCCAGCCAACGTTTAGTCTTCTTGTCGTCTTGGCCATACTGGAAAGTGTTGTCGACAATTATAGTTAAGTCATCTGCGTCAGGCACCTTGAGGCTCTTAAGCCTGTCAACATAACTCTTCTGGATGAAGATGACGCTCTCCTCGTCTCCTAGTCGTTGAATATTAGCAGATAATTTCCCACTGTCGTTTGATGCCTTGCGAACCTTGATCTTTGTTGAAGAAGGGAACCGAGTAGTACTGCTCTGAACGCTTCTTCGTGCTTTGAACCCATTGGATCTGAACTTCAGTGGCAGTAAGCTTGTCGGCAGGAATAAAAATCTTGTTGCCCTTTTCAACGACCATGATGGCTGAATGATAAATGGATTGTGGTAAATTTGGGTTTGAATATGAAGTGTTTGTGTTTAGTGATGGTGTTGAAAAACTCAGTGCACATTTGTGGGAGTTAGCCGGAGTTTATATAGAATTCTTGTCTTCTCGAACCAGTCTGCTTGAGATGCTGACACTCTTTCGTCGAGGGATATCCGTTACGAAGGTGTTGTTGCGATACCGTGATCCCCGTGCAGCGTGAAGACTTTGATCCGGTTGTGTGAGAAAAGGAAGGCGTCAGTCGACGCCATCGACTGACGCACACGCTTTCGTTATCAGAGTTCAGTCTGTGGTTGGCTGAGGTTTGGCCCAAAACAGATATTGCATCTGAAATCGGATTAGTACGCGGATTGTGATCATGTCTTACGTATCGTCTGTGTGGTGACCCCTAACACTTGGAAAACCGCGAGGTATGTGATAAAATAGCCGACCTTGTGACATCTGCACGATACAGAAGTGTATTGTGGGGCGTGGTGAGTTTGAACAGTTCTGTCAATAGCCAGATCTGGAACGAGAGAGCTTATCCTGATGGAACACTCTCAAATTAGCTAGGTGGCTTTCATGTACTTCGGAAACATGTTGATCGGCAACACGGTATTGACAACAGTCTGTAATCTTGCCCGTGGCTGGCTGTGTTGCTCCTGGGCTGATTGTCTCTCGCGTGAATCGTGTGATACCATCGCTAGCGCCGCCCGGATGGAACTCATGCAGTTCAACCTGGGATCTAGATCGCTACGTGCAGACTAACTGGTAAGTTTGTTGCCTGGTTGCATCATTACATAAAACCTCTATCTATGTCCAACGAGAGGCCTTTCTCTAAGCATACTATATATATCCTTAACCTATATAAAGAGTAGCCCTATCCAGATATCGTCTTAGGTATCCTACAGTCTGTAAAGGAAACATTATAAGTATTGCTATATTGAAGTTACTGGACTGTTTAGTAGCTTGCTCTTCCTCTGGATCAAGATGTGATACGATCAGATCAGCCCACAAAATGAGTTGGTCTTATAAGTCGAGGTTTATTAGGTGGCTTGAGACTCAATGAATCCATCACAGCTAAGTTTACAAAGCTTCTAACGGAGATTGCGAGCGGAACCTGTCTACCGGTGAGGATCTCTTCCCCCGACTGTGGATACATGCGAGGATCGCAATTTGCGGCCCAATACTGATGTCTCATTCGTGATTGGAGTTTGAAAGATTAAAGTTAGGTTTACGGATCACCATCATGCCGCAAAAAACAATTGAAGCCCTGGACACGGGTAAAAACACAATCTAAGTTTGACGCATATTCAAAAAGAGTTGTATACTGCTTTCACGCCACACATAGGCTTACATTCGGGTGGTTTACGGAAAGCTATTCTGGTGGAGCAGTATCCGCGAGAGTTACTCAATGGCGCTGTGCCAGTGACGATACTATGTGAGCTTACGTCAAGCAAGATCGGAAGAAGGCTGTCCGGTAATCGCCATGACTGAGGAAACGAATTCCAATCACCCGCACCAGCTCCGCTCAGATCGGGATATTGCTATCCGATCTATTTATCTTTTCAGCAGGCTATCCAATATTCAGAATTACCTGTGTGACAGAAAAGTCACAGCTCGTAGAATGGTCCATAGGACTAGTTCGGCTGAAGGAAGATGACTCGTTAGCCAGACATGCCGAGAACCCCCCAAGGCCGATGCATCAGTTTGAATGCGTCTCTTGTAGGATCGCCACCATAGGGCTTAACCGAGGCTGGCTGAGCTAGAACAAGCTTACTCCACGGTCATATTTCATCCACAAGAGCTGTTCTCTAGAACAAGCCACGTGTTGTATTCCGTCCACTTATGTCTTACTACTTAGACAACGGCTCCGAACTGGCGATAGTTAGTGGGACCAAACAACAAAATTGAAACATTCTACGGTGAGGCCTCTAACCGTCAAATGGCTTTCGAATGGGTGGAGCTTTTGCGTGTGATAGTAATGTGATATTGGTAGTGGCCGACAGATGCCCCACAGTGCGTTCGCAAAATCGGCTCCCAGCCGCGGAGTGCCTATCAACACTGCATACCCGGCCAAGTTACATCTGGAATGTTATTGTCCGGATACTATAGCAAAGTTAGTTTGTGCTTGTTACTTTTGTTATTGGAATGATTCACTTGTTGAAGCAGCCGGGGGCAGTATGCGCCGTCTCAGTTTCTCGGTGGTTTGTCTGTATAATATCTCGATCCCAAAGGCCGCTGATCCGCGAGCAGTGATGCAAGAGGTCCAGAATGTTCCAAAGGACATTCTGTGAACACAGATCATAATGCACGCCCAATGGAACTCGGGAGTGAATTCCGGCCCAAGACCTGTAGCAAAGATCCCCGATTCGATTGAAAGCTTGTGGAAAGACGGAGAAGTCTGACATCGCATGATCTTTGGCTCACCATAGATAGCACAGCGTGGGATGGAATGCCACTCTATTATCAAGTATAGCATTTGATTCGCATTTGTTAATCCCGCTGTGACTCTACCCTCCTTCGCTTCGGCCGAGTGTCATTAGGATGCGTCTGTTTGCGAACGTCACTATGTTTTGCTTAATTTGATTAACGGATCTGAGTGACAATAGACGAGATCTATAGCTAGAAGACTTCGCAACGAGATCACAAACACGGTTTCATAAGAGAGAATTTTGCAACAGTATCCTAGTAAGAGTATTTCCAATCTGACTAAACCCTCGAATGCATCGCGCCCTCGGCTTCAGGCTAACTAGAGGGCTCATAATAAACCTGGTCGGCAGACTTGATGACATCCACCTATGGAATAGACTTCCACTCTTTGAATTCCTTGGTGCGCCAAACAAGGTAGAGATAGTCACCACCACGGCCGCTGTTGATGTCGACGGACTTTCCATGCCATCCAGCAGGGGGGCTGTCCTGATAATCCTCAGAGCGCCACAGAGCAACATCGGTGACATATCTTTTAGGAGTTTGTTAGTGTATTCACATCATTTGAAGATCAACAAGGCTTGGGAGGTACCCACTGAGCTGCTTTGGTGTCGCTAGAAAGTCCGATATAGCGGTAGTCACCGCCAGCTCCCCTCGCTAGATCACTTCTTTCATCACTGTCTTCACCAATATCAATCGAAATGTTGTTGATCAGTTGGTAAGCAAATTCGGCACGGTGGACCTTCAGCCAAACATGACTAGTAGAGTATCTTGTCAAGATGTGCGATATCATGAATTGATGCGATGAGAAGAACTTACGATCCGCCTTGCCCTTTATTAATGTCGGCAGGCCCTCCATTGATTTCATCAATCGTGTCGCGAGGCTTTTCATCGTTGTAGATAACCTGTTAGATCTCAGTACGACGCACTTGGTTTTGCTCGGAGTGAAGAAGATCCTGACCTCAATTCTGGACACGAAATCAGCAGGATTGTGAGACATCGTGGATATTGATCAGAGAATTGCTTTGAAAGGCAAACCAAAAAGCCGATATTGATGTTTGAGTGGATGGAAGAAGATCAAGCTCGAAAGATGTCTGTCCTTATAATAAAATTAAACCCATTGTTGCTCTGGAAAGAACCGGCATGCTCGGTCAAACTGGAGCCCGACCTGTGGCTAGCTGAATTAAAGGTCCAGACTCGAACCCTAGAGGGGAGTGTAACTAAGAAGTATGTTATTGTCTCTTTGTACTCCTAAGATATGCTTAACTTCACTTGAGCATGTGAAATTTCAGAAGCATTCACAAATTCTAGTGATTACTGTCACACGACTTTAAGGCATGATATCATAATTCCTTCACCCTTGGCTGCCATCAGTTTCGACTCATCGCGACGGCTCTGGGCAAGCGGAGGATGTGTGAAAGAATTTCATGCTAGTGGCAAGTGGCCAGACAGTAGGTGCATGCCTATCACGCCATATGTTCCGGCAGCTCGGCTGAACATTTTGTAACTAGTGCCTTTGCAAGTAGCGGTTACGAGAGCCGTGTTAAGCTCAATGCAAGGGCTTTTAGATCAGGAAACAAGCTGTGAATGAGGCCAGCTGATCCGGATTAAGAATGTGACGAAGGGTTTGACGTCACACAGCTTGATCGCAGCCGAGGAGGTTGCCCAATTGCATCCTGCTCGGTAAGGTTTCATTATTGGCTCCCTGGTGCCTCGCTAACAAAATCCTCACATCCCATGCGTTGTTCAATTCTAAGTTTATGAGATAGTCATGCGGGATGATCGAGATACTCACATACCGACTCAAATTTTACCTGTGATTGTGTATTGGATAAGGTGGCGTATTCTTACCTGTGGAGAAATTTCTCATGGCCGAAAATGCTTGGAAGTTGAATCACGGCGGCAAGGGCTTTATCTCGCTTGCACGGTCGTCGTCCTTAAGGATGTACCACACAGTTTGATAATAATTCTTTACGGTTCTATAGACACCTTCGTCTGATAGATTCAATTTAGGAGAATAGAAAACTACATAACACAAGATAAGCGGCGTTGAACATTCTTGGATTTTCTACAGTCTGAGGGTCCATGGTGCGAACTCGCTTTCCATCTACTGGAGCGGCTGACCGACCTAAAGTTATGTTAGTGAGTGGGTAATCTTTGTACCACAGACTGATTCAAATGCTTACTGGAAGAAGCATGTTGAACAAAAACGGACTCATGTAGGGGAGAGGTCGGGTTTCATCCGCAGCAATCTCAGGGAAATTGGCAACCTTGTCAACCTGTACCGAATAGTTTTAGCCCCATTTGATCTATCAGCACGCCCAAAATAGACATCACATACCTCTGTAACGATACGATTCATCATAAATCGACACTGCATGCGGGCGGATTCCAGACCGTAGATAGTTGGAGGGTAGGGTTTGTCGATGACCAGTGGGTTGATCGCCCTGGCTGAGGTAGTGGCGTTGTCCTGGACGTCGCCACTGTCGCCGTCAGCGGGAGTAGCTGGTTCATCAGCGTCACTTGTAGGAACTACCTCACCCGGAGGGGACATAGAGACCTGAGTAGGTGTCTCGACTTGCGTTGCGACCCTCTCGGGAGATTCCTCGTCCTTTTCCTCAACAGTCTTTTCCATTGACTCAGCCTGAGTCTCGTTCAGAAAGTTTTGTAGGAGGTTGGGATTTGAAGCTTTGAGTGTTTCCTTGGCAAAGTCTACAACTTTGGATTAGGTTCTAGGTTTGTGGTGGGTGCAAACGACAACTTACGCTTCTCAATCTTATCCGTGTGGGGAATCAGCTTGTGGGTTCCAGCGTTGACGTCAAGTGCGAGAACTGAGAGGCTTTTGGCAATGTTTTGATAGTCCAAGAACGCATCTCGGAGCGCAGAAGTGTATACCCGAGCGTTCTCATACGAAAGGGGGTTAAACTGGACATTTGAAGTATGGAAGCTCTTGAGCGAGGCATACTTGATGAGTACAGCATGTGTTTTCATGGGGCATTTTGCAACCTCGTCTGGGAATTTTAGAGCCACAGCTCTCATTGTATCAAAAGTCCAGTCTTCCTCGGCTATTTTCATAATTGGTCAGTGGGCTTCCAAATCTCGATAATATCTCATCACTCACGCCTCTTCAGATGCTGGCCTCCCCCGGTCCAAGCCACGGAGATTGTCGTCTCGTTTTCAGTTAGTATCTCTCGCTTGATCTTGTTCAGGCCAAGGTCAACATCTGCCCCCTTTCCTATGTCGCTCTTCGCACTCGGCTTTTCAAGAGTAAAGCTGACAGACGCACTGGCGATCATCCTGTAAACAAATGAACAGATATTTTGGGTCCTTTGAATACGTACTCTGCCTTGATCGTATTGGCTTGAGATCTGTCTTTGGCTCGCACAGAGATAATTGCGGTGAATTCTCCACCCTGTTGGAACCCTGTTTCCATTTAGCTTAGGGAATGACGCAGACGTACAACAGACATACCAGCGATAAAAGTATCACCATAGATACGAGGAAAGTCAGCAGGCTTAAGGCCTTGGATAGGCGAAAAACGGGTTAGTGATTCATCCATGGTGATTTGATTGATGACCTTGCATGACACCATAAAAGTCAAGTCCGCATTCTTGATCTTGGAGACGTTGAGAAAGTCGGCTCCTCCCTCGACACTCCCCTTCCCGAATTTGATAGTGAATGCAGCATTGATCTGTAAATGTGTTAGGGTGCGGTAAGAATGATGCCCACTTTGAAAGTCTCACTCACGTTCAGTGTGTCAAAAACATCAGACACCTTGTCAATGATGCTTGTCTTGTAGGTGACTTGTTGGGCAACCTGGAGTGGAGTACTATCTTCTTCTGGGGAATATTCGAGTAATTTTCCAATGTCTTCTCTGGTAACAGCTCCATCAAGACACAGCTCTTGGGTAAAGGAATTGAAACCTGTTCAGTCAAGTTAAAATTGTTAGTGTTGTAGGACTTTTTTTAATATACCAGAACCGAGCTTCATAGAATCATGGTAAGGAGCGAGCAACGCCATTTTTCGATCAACAGGTAAGCGGTAATATGGCAGTGAGAACGAAGTGTGTAATAGTGTACCAGAAAGCACTTTGCACTTGAATTTGTAAAGACCTTTATACAGATGAGCCAGTAGGCCTTAATACCCTTGCCGACTGATGATGACAGGAGCATTCATTCACAGCTTATCGAAAGTCCACTTGGTAAATGGGTGGGTTGGATTTTCGCTGTCTTTCGCAACCCCACCCAGTACAATCAACGCTAGTAACACAAAATTCCACAGGATCTCAGTCCAGCCCGCCACCGAGAATCATATATCACTTAGAGAATGTCCCAGACTTTATCCTCGTCAATTTCGCTCTCCTTAGTACATATCCACTGAGTGATTGGCTTTCATCACATTCTTGCAAAGCGGAGTGCATGCATGTTTCAGGCTTCAAGACCAGAGCTGAGCGTAGGGTGATCGAGATCTAGCCTTTGAACTAAAAGGGGGGTGAGCCCTGAGTATGGAGAAATGTACATTTGAAAATGGTGATCAATCAGCTACCCAAATCTTCGGTAAAGGTGGCTAGAAAAGATCACGGCGGAGACGAAATGCGAGCTCGCCCGGGTTTACTGTTTGAATTTGAGACACATGCTCATTTAGTGCTACGCGGCCTGCATGGACTTATGAAGACGTATAGTAATCTAAAACGCAGTCTACTAGCTACGGGTTAATATCAACGTTTTTATTGTAGGCGAGACACACTGCTTGATGTCAAAAAGAATTATTTGAGACAAAACCATGGATCATAAATGCTAATTTCTGCCACGGAGGCTGATATACTCTCGTAGCTTTGCATACGGCATCAGCTGAATCTCAATCACCAACCCAGAGGCCAGCATCGCAGAGACTTGATCATGTGAAATAGAACACCCGTCGTGCAATTCGAACTTGCGAGTTTCCTCTCTCAGCCTACCTTGCAACAGTTTTCCTCTATTCAGATTAGCATTTGCTTTAGCAATTATACCGTGATGCGCATCTGGATTGTCGCCACACTCAGCTGTCTGTGATGACGACAGAGTATCGTATCCGTTGAACTTGATTGTAGCCGATGCGCTCTTGTTCGACTCGTAGGACGAGTCAGACTTTGTAACTGACGCGCTCCAGCAAAGAACCTTGACTGTGACGGTGATCGAATATGATTTCTCCTCTGATGAGAACTCAGATGAGGAACCAGCAGACAGTTCAGTTGCATTTGATGCCCCAATCCGCAATCCGGCAACAAAATAATCCCCATATTTCCGCTCAAACAAGTCCTCTTCATGATACATTCCCTCTCGTCTTAAAGTGTCTCGGGCACTTAAACAAAAGAGTGGTGTCTCCTCGAACTCGACAAGGCCAGCGTAGAGCTTACCCGTTAGGCTACTCTTAATTCCCTGTTTATATGTCAATTGGTTGATTGAACGCTGGAAGCAAAACTTACATCTGAGTCTTTGGCCGCGTTCTCTTCGAATCTGGCTTGCCCTGACACGTTGACAACAGCAACACTCGCTGAGGCACCAAGACTGAAATCCATGTGCTCACGGCTATGAGAGCCAAATGAAGATTCGTTGTGCGTATACACACCCGTGGAGCCATTTCGATATCTCAATGGTGTTTCTTGGACAGCTTCCTTACCGAAGGCACACTCAGTAGCAAACGGATTGTCGGTTTTTGACTTGTTTGAATGAAAGCCCGTACCAATATCAATTGTCTTTGGGCCCCATGGTAGACTGAAAGGAATAGATGAGCTAGCGGCATACCGTAGACTTGGTAGCCACGGATCTTGGGGGAAAACGTCCTCCAAAGACATGATTGTGGTTAATGCCTGTGAGGCGCAGGGTTTGGGAGAACAGCAGCTTCGGGCGCTTGATTCAAAATACTATGTCAGAACTCGAGCCGCTTTATCTGAAGTACGTAAAAGACAGAGTCAAGAGGTAAGACCATTCTGATAACCCGAGTTCCAGGCCGGAAGGACTGACTCGTTGTATCCACCCCGTTTAACATGTTTTCTATGTGTACCTGGGGGTAGACGATGCTGCCGGAAACTCCGGGTCACTTTGCTAGTGCCTCTTGGCTTGTTGCAAAGGCTTAATGGCTATGGGCGTGGGTCAATCAACACTGGGCGGCCGCCAGAATGCCAGAGCTTCTCCAGACATGATCATATCTGAATTCATAGTTGTCTTCGATGAAGGCATCCCCTGGATGGAGACTTCACCAGGTGTCGCACCAACGACAGCGCAAATAACCAAGTCACCCTCTCCATAGCTTTGAATCAGCTGGGCGCATTCGAATCTACGTCCATGGAACTCGTTCCTGATGAGGGCCTGGAATGCGAAGTAGATTGGATTGATCCATCGGAGCCAGGAGAACCAGACTTTACTATCTCATCATCGAGCTTGTCAGAATGACAGATTCGAGTGTCGGAAATTGGCTTTTGGCAGGCATGATAATACGTCTAGCACTGCGAATGGGCTACCGCCGAGGTCCGTCTTTATTTTCTGCTCTCAGTCCGCTTGAAGGTGAGATGCGACGGCGCATCTAGGTAGCACTCTACGCCATGAACATAGTTCTCTCATGGCAAATGGGTATGCCTAGGCTTATCAAAGACGGGCAGTGGGACACGAGGCCTCCAAGAAATCTTGTCGGCCTGGACTTGGACGAAACCATGAAATAATTGCCACCATCTCGGCCCGAGACTGAAATAACCGATTTCCTGTTCATGATCACTAAGAATCGACTGAATCTCATTATTGGATAAGTTGCAGATTCGGCCATGGCTGTAGGAACAAGCACGAAGTGTAGTTTGCATCAACCGGCAAGCGAGTTGGAAAGCAACCTGCGACACACCTATGACGCGATTTCCCCCAAACTAGAATTCGAATCAGTATCATGCTATCCTGGCAAGGCACCAAGAGAGACTTTAAACTTTCTCAGCACTACTATTATATACCTTCAAGGCCTAATCATCCCCACCTGGCGCGAGGTTCTCCCTCGGGCTGCTTCGCCATCGGTGACGCCGCCCCCCGGTGCCCAAAAAGAGACGGCCGGAATCCGAGCAACCAGTTCATCTCTTACATGTGTTACAACGGCTCTGCAGCTGATCGAATTTCAGGTAGGTCTTAGCCGTGATGCACAGCCCGGCGCAGGTGTTTTTCCAACCCTGCTAAACCACACATCTACTCTTGCGCACGCCTTTCTCATGGCTACCACTGTTTTGTGCAGTTTTATGTACCGAATAGCTGCAGTAAACGATGGCGATGATGACGAGGTTGTGCCGAGCAACGAGTCTGCTGAGCTGGTGGGTTCTGTACAGGCTGCTTTAAAACGTTCGCATCGAGTGTGAACGTGCAAGAGCAGTAGCGGATCAGCTGACGCAAGGAAGGCTGCAAACTTGCTGGATGCCTTATTCAGAGAGCTACATGCGGCCCAACAGGATTGGGGTGAATATCTTTCCTTTCTACGAGACTGTTTACCTGCTGATGTGGCTAATGAAATGGTGGGTAGAGGAAATCTGACTATCGCATGATCTCTTCGTCTCAGGGAAGTCATGGGGCCCATCGGATCAGACTCTTAGATTGTGTCCATTTGCATAGGAGCGATAAAAACATATCTTCCTTTCTCCTCTTTTTGAGGACACATTATGGCCTTCATCTTTCTCAAAACAGATATTAAATAGCGCTCAAGTAACGAATACGCAGAGATATTCACACATCTGAACTCAGATCATGAAAAGAAAAGTAAGTAATAAATTCGAAACTTAGGTTCTGTTTGAGTGTGAATTAATCGTAGCTACAAAGCACAGTCCAGCCTTTATCTTGATTTTTAGTGCTATCTAGTGTGCTCGAAGGGGGACAGAAGGCTAATGCCAATGGGCGACGGCTGACTAGCTTTCACAAGGGCGGGGCTAGTTGCTGGACTGCTTGCTTTGAGAAGACCTCGGGTCGACCGGTTATGTCTGGTGGCGGAGACATGGTAGCCAGAAGGTTAGGTATATAAATCATTGCCATCTGGCGTCTACGTCTGGAGGCGACCCACGGATGCTATCGTATTAAAAAGCGCCCCGTTTCAAGACTCATACGAGGTACGCGAACAAGGTACAAGCGCAGGAATGAAGGTGTCCACACACCCAAAGTATTGGTTCCAGTGACAACCCAAAGAAGACTTCTGCGGATTACCCTATGATAGTAATATCGACAATGAACTGTTTGAGAGATCTGATCTATAAGGAGGAATAAACATCACAGTCAAATTAAGGTTTATACGTTACTCTGAATTGGGTGGTTCGCACTTTTTGTGGTGGGGCTGAATTGGGTTTAGTTGCTCCAGTGAGTGGCTGGTAATCTTGGGCGAGGTTGTGGCTAGAGCTTATAATCACGTGCTGACCAGCCACGCTACCCTACACTTGTCCTCTGGGCGAGAAAGGATCTCCCCTAGTATATCGGCAAAGAAGACATAGAGTCCACTACTAAGTAAAGCTGTAAAGACAATATATGTAGTTTTGTTTTTAAAGATATTAGTATTTCATAACGCGAACGTCGACCGTTGGGTCCATGCCAATCGCAGTGTTTTCAATGACAGCCCAAAGTCTATCAAACTATTCTAGGATCCAGGGTGGGTATTCCCAGCTATACTTCTGACAAAGTGAGTCTTATTGGATGTTAAATAGTTTAATTCTTTTTTTCTTTTTTTCTTCTTTTTTCTCGATGAGCTGATAGCATGGACATTATCCTCAAGCAGCTCCGGACGGGCGCCTCTGTAGCCTGTTGACTTTAGTTCTTGCGTTAGTTAGCCTACCACCTGTTTCAACATATGCAAGTATCAGCTGAAAGTACCAATACCCATAGTTTGCCGTTCACAAGACAAAAATATTCCATATTAGTGTCAGCGTATGTGCATGTGGCAGAGTAGTGATTGGCTTGAACAATGCGGGGGGGTATCATTGGTGTGAATAACAACGCCCCGCATTGACGGGATTGGCTCGAATGATTGAGACAATGATACGCGACCTCATTGGCCTGAACGACAGTCCGATGACTAATATCACCTGACTCCACAACCTTGTTGACTCGACAACCTCATTCAAAACACGTTCAAGCTTCACTGCACGTCACGTCAGCGCAGCACAAGTCGACGGATCCTCATCGCCTAGCACCAAAACAATGTCGCTGGTCCAGAGAATTGAGTGCTGGTTACAACAAATTGAAGGCGAATCCCCATCCACTCACCAAGCCGGACCGACACGTCTCGTAAAGCGCGACGCGCCTTGTTCAAAGCGACGTCGATTAAACCCACCAACTCCCGAGGCTTCAGACAACAGCAGCCACAGGATGTCCTCAAGTCGTAGAGGTCTCAGTTCTAGGAAGCGTAATCATGCCGACAACTATGACGACCAGGGTGATGCATCCCAAGAAACACCCCGGGCATCTGCAAGAAAGATGAGGACCCCGAGAAGCGAGTCCAGCTATTCTCTTCCCTCCACACAATCGCAATATCAAGCTTCAGAGAGATCTGGATATTCTTCACCTTCAAAACAACTTAGCGCCCTTGAAAGAGGTCCCAACCCAGTTGTGCCTCGGGAATTGAGTACCTTTCGCCACAAGCCACCATCCTTGGAGGCTTTACTGGACCGGATTGATCTCGGCATCATGGGACTTGGCATCTTGCCAACTTCTCAACGTGCTACTTTTGACCAATTGGATGTTGAGACGTATGATGACTTCAAATGGACCCGAATGGAAGGCGTAAGAGATATGTTTTTCTCGGATACGCGCCACGAAACGGGTTCCACGCCATCCCCCGAGACGATTCACAGAATTCTTTGCCAGGCGGCGTTTTGCAATGGAAAAGGCTGCTCGGAAGCAGATTGGAATGTCGAAGTTCATCATCGACTCCTCGAAGCTGCTTTGCGGCCCCCGGATGGCTGCGGGTTAGATCAACTAGTTAATTTCAGACTCAGGTAAGTACATTCCCCGTTAGCCGCTTCTGCCTCCTCAGTCACTGACCACGCCACCTTAGCACTACTGCGTCTGTGATAGCTGAGTACCACATGTCTACATCAGCGTCAAAGAAGGTTGACTTCTGCATGTACATTGATCCGGAACACGACCAAGAACATGCTGCGATCTCGCAAGTCATCAACGCTTTGAGAGACATTTTGCCGCTTGGAATGTTCAACCACACAAACTTGAAACCTCTCGACGAAAAACCCATTGCTGTGAGCATGGAGACTAAGAAGACGGGCGAAGGCTGGGAGAATGCGAGATTACAGATGGAAGTGTGGATGGCTGCGCATTGGGAATTCCTTCGACATCTGCTCGAATTGAGACAACGCGCAGCAAATCAGGTATCCATAATGGAGCAGCACGCGCGTGTTGATGTTCCTGCTGACCCTGAGCCGAATCTTAACAACGACCAGACTTGGCAACTTCCTGCCTTCTTACCGGGTATCATCATACAAGGGCATGACTGGCACCTTGTTTTAACGACCTGCGAAGGTGAGAAGATGAATTTCTGGCAGAAAAAGACGTTTGGGGCTACGTCGAGCTCAAAGGGAATCTATCAAATCATCTACACCTTGCAGCTTCTACAGCAGTGGGCTCGGGATGAACACTGGGCATGGCTGCGGAAGTTACTACTCGAATGGCCTCGGTATAATAAACAGCCAGTGGTGTTTTAGATAAAGAAGGTTTTGATAAAGAGTGTGCTCTCTAATAAGAATATCTGTGTACCTCTTGATTTATCCCCTATTGTAGATACGAACTAGTAAGAAGACCGATAAAAAGGGGACCTGAATGCTTAACACTGGGACCTGCATCCTAACTGATGAATGAATTGACATTTCTGGTAAACTAGGAAAGCAGGATGTTATGGGAAATCAACAGATCAATACAGACATTCTACCGGAAGAGTCTGTTCCTTTCATCAACGTGCACACTGGCGATCGACACATGCTTTCGTGGATGAATTGAAAACTCTATGTACTCTTGTCACCTTTGCAACTTTGCAAATGTGCTTGAGAGCTTAAACAAAGTATAAGAGCTTGACTTTTACTACCGCTAAAATGCCATGCGTTGTTTTGTTTTCCTCTACGATTCATCTGAATACTAAATCCAGCGTTGCGATATTCGCCATCCTACAGATTTGCTCATACTCTTGCTGCTACGTGATCCCGGGCGGTCGCGTGCAAAAGCTCCTCTATAACGGAGCTTCCTACGCTATAGATAGAGAAATCATCAATCTTGTGTAGTTTCAAAAGGACGGGTACCAGTCTGCTTATTAGCCCTAGGAGTTAACAAGGCGCCGTTTTCAGCAAGACCTCCGCTAAGAACAATAAGTGGACCGGGCATGCGGCGGCTATGGTCTACACTCTCTTACCTCACGCCATTGCAATCAGAACGTCGTTCTGTCATATCTCTCAGCTGCAGGCGGGCTCGTCGGTGAGGATTCGACAACGGGCACTAAACTGTGGTCTACACGGAATGTGTAGCCAGTCAAAGTCTGTGATAAGTTTCCGTGGCTGCAGGCGATGAGCTGTCTCGTACATATGCCCCTTGTCGGGAGGGTGTAAACAAAACGCCATATCATCTCGAATTCCACGTCCCCAGTTTGTTTTAAGGCTCACCGAGAACAAACGCTACTGCATCTCTTTGCATAAACTGAAGGAGTATTGATTTCTTGGGTGGCAAGGCATGCGGGGGACTATATGTGCTCACATTTCTTCCTATCATCAAATGAAAACAATGATACTCATCAAGTGCGGGGTAGTAGCAATAGGAAAGGCCGCAGCTGAGAATATGATAAGTCATTAGAACCAGGGCTTTTACCTCCTACTATTGCCTGACAAGGGCTGTCACGGAACATACGTAAGCGCACTATGGCTAGTGGCTAGCTGAGGGGGGCTGGTGGCATAATGGTTAGGCGCTATCTAGTTTGACCCTCCAGTACGGAGCGCTGGAAGCAGTAGCGTTTAAACCCTGCGGATCTTAACGGGTACTTGGTGGCTAGCTGAGATATGAAACACAAGTTGAGCTGCGCTCTTTACCATCTGCAATGCAGCCTCCAACTAGCATAGCTTGCTATGATGAAACCCCTACACACGGGTTGGCGCAAGGGTGAATAGGACATGGAGATCGACTGACCTCCCGAAGATAATCGGTCATTCAAGATACCAGTTATCATTGTATTTGACTTTTGAGAGATATACTAACGCCCCAGAAGCATTTCGAAACAAATGACTGGCTTATAACTGCCGTTGTTGGAGTATGATAGAGACAGCCATCTCTGGAAGGCAGTTTTGTGCCGTAGCTGACCACTAAACTAACGCTGTCATGAACAAGGGTTCACCTCAGCTGCAGTCAGATGAGAATCTTTTCCTATTACATCGACCGCGTCTCGCCAACGAGGGGTTGTAACTTGCAGCATGAACCGCTAGCTCAGCCGCAGCTCGAAACTAGCAAACACATGCAGATAAACATACATGTTTCCGACAACAATTGGCTATGGAGAGACATCAGCTTGCAACATACCTTAACGGATTCTAATGGAAGAGGATGTTCACGATCAGTAATGTACTGTCTTGAAGAGAAGCATGTAGTATGAGATAGAAGAGCGTCAAAAGACGTATAAAAGAGCGATCTACACCTCGAGATAACACTTCTTATTCACTCCATCATCACTCACTCATCACACTTCACAACCACTTCAAGTACCAACACCCTCCGTTCAAAATGTTTGTTTACCAAGGAAAAATAAACTGGTGGACATACGCCAAAGACGAGACCTTTGTCGTTGTCCTCCCCAACGGCCCAGTCCGCGTCGGCGACAGCGTCTATCTCTTCTGGAAATGGACAGTCGATGCCAAAGGTGTCAAGAACGGAAATGTCTTCCAGACTATCAGCGTCGACTCGGTTACACAGACCAGTGCTACTGATGTAACCTTTGTCCTTAAGGGCTCCTGGTACAGCTTCACCGTCACCACAAAGGGCGGTTACGAGAACATCAGCGTTGTCATGAGAAACCCCCAGGGCGGTGTCAGTGAGCCCATGCAACTTAAGCGTGAGTGGAAGTCTGACAAGGAGCTCACTGGCACTACTCGCATTTGGACTGGAAAGTTCAAGTGGATGGACTTTGCTCGGGATGAGCATGCCATCTTCATCGTCCCCGATGGTTTTGGTGAAGGCAAGCCTGTCCTCTCAACTTGGCAGTGGACAAAGGCTTCGAACGGGAAGACCAAGGACCCGTCTTTCCGGGCGGAGGTCCAAAAGAACGTTACTGGTCTTGGAACTGATACTGTCAAGTTCTCCTACAAGTCATACTATGACATCAAGTGTACTTGGGATGGTAAGAAGGACCAGCTTGATGTTTGGGTCACAGAGGGTGCCCATAGTGAGGATGTTGGTGACATGATTCGCTCTGCTATCATTGAGCGTTCGACTCACTCTCAGTATGTGTCCTTGTCCGCTTATAGTTGCCTTGCTAATTTTACAACAGCGACTTCAACCCTCCTCGACCTCCTCCTACGAAGAGCGAGTGTGAGCTTTATCTTCCCCAGCCTCAAGCTTCTATTCCTCGTCTTGTGTGCCCCTTTCCGTTCCCCAAGGATCTCCTGGAGACGCTCGCACACACTGCTGCCTATGTCGACCAGTGCGGCTACCTAGCGAAGTATGCTCAAGATGTATGTTGAACTCCATACTCGATCACCAAACATCCACTGACAGTTCTTAGCGCTTCACAACCCTTGATACCGATTACCATTTCGCTCTTGAGCAGATCAAGGCTCTCAAGGTTGATATCATCAACATCAACAAGACCAAGGACGACCTTGCCGTTGATCGTGACGCCGCCATTGCCAAGGGCCAGAAGCTCGAGGAGGCCCTGAAAAAGGCCCTCCAGGATGCTGATGGTCTTCAGAAGGAGATTGCCCGACTCAACAAGGTCATTTCTGACGATAAACTCAAGGATGCCGAAGCGCTCAAAGTTCTCGATGAGACTCGTGCTAAGCTCAAGGCTACGCAAGAGGAGCGCACCAAGCTTCAAGCCGAGATTGCCCACAAGGAGGCTGAGGTTGCCAAGCAGACAGTCACTATCACCAACCTCCAGAAGATCGTCATCACTCACGAGACCACCATTGCCCAATTGCGTGCTGAGGTTACCGTCAAGAACAGCGAAAATCAAAAGCTGGCCAGCGCAAACACCACCCTTGAGGGACAGAAGAAGGACCTTGAGAAGTCTGTCGGGGATCTTCAAACTCAACTTGACCAAGCTCAAAAAAGAATCAAAGAACTTCGGGAGACCGCTAAGGAGCATGAGATCAAGGACAAGGAGGATCGTGACGAGAAGGCTCGCGTTGACACTAATGCTGCCAGGTTTAAGGAGGAGGCTGCAAAGGCTCTGGCTGAGGTCGAGAAGTATAAGCAGTGGGCTTATGATAACAAGCTTAGTATTGATCTTTCTAAATACTGATGCCAGGGATTCCTGACGTGGCACTTGGTGCCGGTGTGGGGTTTGAGTCGGAGGGTCTTGAGGTATTATTGGGTTGTGGGTGCTCTTTGCTTGGCGGCTTGGGGGCTGAAGAGGAGATGGGCTGTGGAGAGGATAGCTTGACTGCTGAGTAGTCCTGACATCTAATCAGCTTAATACATTCCCTTTGGTATCAACTTTGACAGAGCAATGGCTTGAGTGATATCTTGAATTTAGTGGCGCATGGTAGGCCTATCGTATCAGTGTATCGCCAACTTCGCACAGTCTGCACCAAGTCAGATAAGACTGACCGTCATGGAGTTCCTTGTGGTAAGGAGGCAGCGCCAGCAAATAAAAATTTCTTATCTAACAAGAATGCCTACGATGCATGGGCGGCATTCCTTTGGTTCCATCGCTTGGGTCACACGCAGTATCGTCTCGAAACGGAATCCAACCAGTGGGTGAGCTTTCACTAGTCCTTTCTCCCCTAACTTTCGGGGCTGCAGCCACTGTTTAAAACAATGCGAATATGACTAGTCAATTCGAAAAGTCTTGGCCTTGAAAAGCTGATTGTTTTTGGTTAGGAGTACAAGGTAATTTTCAACGAATGTGCCACCAGCAACCAATATGCTTCAATGGGGTTAGCTACGCGTCTGTCCAGCCAGCCATAGGAGTTACAGGACCTCATAGTCCAAGGTCTGTACTACCCGGGCGACATTCCGATCAAATGTTGCAGTCAGAGCCTTCAGGTAGCAGTTTGTCGAGGCCACGCGGCTAAGCGTTGTACTTCTGCATACACATGGCACGTTCTCGACTTGTCTGTGCAGGCACATGGCCGGCTGACGACCCCTGCACCTCCGCAAGTTAAAATCAGTCTACGTTTCGATAGTATGGCGAGAGCTTCATTGGTGGTATGATGATTTTGAACCATGATTCGATCAGCAAGACCGCACATTGGAGGCTGAGACATCGCCGCATGGGCTATGAAGCGGACCCCTCACTATGTGAAGCGAGGCTGCCTTATATTCGCCACCGAAGGTCCGAAACTACGGGATGAAACTCTGTTTCTATGGGGCTAAGCTATCCGGGGAGGCGTAGGCTATCGAAAAATTAGCGTCATAACCTGCTCGATTGAGTCGCAAGCGGGACGGGCCATGCATGCACGGACCTCTCTGGGAAATGTAATGGGTAGCCTTGCACGGAACGAAACTCGAAAGGATCATCGGCTATTGTAATTGATTGCAGTACATACCCCGCTATGGAAGAGGCTGGCTGGGGCTAAATGATTATCTACAATCTGCACGAGCGAACCAATCAGAAGCCGTTTGAAAGGTCCTTGCCCAGAGAAACATGTCGAAGCTGGAAGTTCAAATTAAGGGTCCAGGGTGGCTATCGGTGAAATCAGGGGACATCCGTATCAAGCACCGATCACCAGTTATTCATGAGTTAGTTTTATAGCAAGGTATGGAAAAGCTCTACAAGGGAACTAATTATCGATACATGGACCGATTATGTTACCCAGTCTATGCGGGCGCATGGCCGCATCTGTTTGTACCTAACAATCTCAGAAGCGTTCCATCAATGTTTACACCCTCGTGAAGTAAAAATTCAATGGCTCTATAAGGAGCGAAGAGCGGAATCAAAACTTGGAACGTTAATATTATCCCCTGCAGATATGGAAATAGACATCACAGAAGTGTATTTTTAACAGAAATACACTAGGGTGAACTGAAAATTATGTTGAAGACAAATAGAATGATATGTATTATTTTTTTTCTATTGTATGATTAAAGTCCAAGCCTACGGAATTCCTAATATACGGTTCCTGGTTGCTCATAACCCTTCCAAACTCCATCTCCCGAGTACTTGCCAAGTTCTACTAAAGCCAGCTACTTTACTCTGAACCCTCTTCGCCGATGGGAAGTTCGTCTAATTCCCCTCCCATATAGTTAGGAAGAGAG
Organism: Fusarium lateritium; assembly: GCA_014898835.1. Taxonomy (NCBI): domain Eukaryota; kingdom Fungi; phylum Ascomycota; class Sordariomycetes; order Hypocreales; family Nectriaceae; genus Fusarium; species Fusarium lateritium. The sequence goes on from JAAVTZ010000646.1 coordinate 21,912, forward strand.
TCATACGAAGGACGGTCAGAATCTGTCGCAGAAGTAGCTTCTGCTGGGCTAACGCTGTCGGTTGATCGGGAGGACGCTGCCATACTCGACATTGAGGGACCCGAGGCTCCAGGGCCTTGTCCCAGGATAGTGTACGTTTCAAGGAAACATTGTTCAACCGCACTGGCAGTGACAATATGGACGTCGACTTTGGTGGTGGTGCCAATAGACTGTATTTCCTGAACTTTGACAACTTTAACGTCGACAGTGACCTCAACAGGTGGGCCCGCGGCAGTAACGGTCTTACGGCAGTGACCTTTACACGGTAAAACGTTAGCTACTGTCCGTGTAATAGGAAGTTTCACAAGATCGGGTTATTATGTGCTTACCCTTTGTCGTGTCCGTGACAGTTGAAACCGAGATCTGTGTAACGGTCAAGGTTGTAGGTTTGAGCACCTGATTACTGTCTCAGTCTTCTGCTCTTCGTATCAAGATGTCTTGTTGCGGGAATCTACCTTGGTTGAGGTTGAAGTGATCTTGTTCGTCTTAGTGATGGTGCTCCTCGGAATATAGATAACATTATCTTCGTCCTCGGCACCACATAGCGAGATATGGCTGCCGCAAGGCTTCATCACATTGCCAGGGCTGGGCTTCGGCTGGCCCGCTCGCTTGGAGATGGACGGGGGTACTAATACTGTCTGAGCAGAAGCATCGGATGCTAGGCATGGTTAACAAAACGACTTGTAAGTACTTGGAATCGGGAAACAAGTAAAAGTAGAACTTACCAACATCGGCAGACGCCAAGCCTGTCAGACAAAGAGTTGCAATGATAGCAGCCTGGGAAAGAGATTGAGGCAACATGATGAAAACTAAGGAAAGAGGAGACGAGGAATTGATGGTAACGGCAGCTGTGTTTGGCTGATCGTTGGAAAAAAAATCTTAAGGGGAAAGGAGGGTTATAACCACTGTTCTAGATAGCTTGGCGATGATTCCTTCAGCTGGAGAGGTTATCAAACGGGCCAAGCTAGCTTTTTTTTCCAGGACAGGCCAAGTCTGGATCGGGCTTTGGACCCCTCGCAGAATTTGGCTGATTCTGAATGAATTGAGTTTAACTAAATCTCAGCTATCTGCAGGCTCCATGGACCCTAGGAGCGCCTGCATCTTGGTTGCGTAAGACCCTGCTACTTCGGGGAGATGCGGGGTCGAAGGTGTGTGATAGAAGCGCTGTGGCGGTATCGGAAAGTGGGCAATGAAGTGCAGTTGATAGTGTGTATCTACCTGCAGTGTACTGCAGCCAGCCAATATTCATCCTCATAATGGAGATATTTCCTTGCAGTACGGCGTTGCAGGTGGCTGGCTGGTTTGGGCCGAGGCTGATAGCAATCACCAGAGGACACGGGTTAGCTGCGGTCTAGACTGATTAGGGCCAAGCCACAACGAGAAAGAATCCAAAACGGCTACGATTGGCGCCTCCCCCTCTTCCAATTTAGAGCTGAACGTCCATTTCAAGCAATCAGCTATGCCTAGATTGAGCTCCTGCATACACACAATTGGTGCATACTGGGCCGCGCATGAGACTACTACGTCGTGGATGCCACACAGATAGTATGGCGACTACCCTACGGCCCGTAGCTGAAACGGGCGGCCCTAGCGTATGCGCATCCATGTACACAGCATCTCAGTCAGAAAAGATTCGTGCGATAGTGGAATGACTATTGCATCCGCGGACAGAATTATTGAATTTCATCTGAGACAATGCTTTTTTCCCCTTCCTTCCACTCACCATGCCTGGCTTGTTGGTGTGAGTTGGGCGCTCTAAGGCTCTGTCCGCGTGGCACAATGCGCGTCTCTCAAAGGCAGTCCTTGGCAAGTATTCGGAGCAGCCACAGATACGAATGAACATTCCCCAGTAAGCGCTTTATTGCCTAGGGAAGACTAGGCTAGTACCTCGACAAATGATCACGTTGAATCAAGTAATATGGGAATTACGATCAGCCAATCTTCTACCACGCAGATCTAGGTCAATGATGGATCTGGACACGACCACTGGCTTGTTACGCGTCTAGCCGTAGTTTTGTATTGCTGCAATGGCGTTCTGAGCTGAGATACACCGTGTCAACTGCCGCAGCCGCATTAGAAGGCCAGTGTGAGTGATGCCTATGGATACACGAGATGAGATGGAGCACCTGAAGGGACATTAATGCGGCTGGCGGATGTATAAAAGCAGAGGATGTCCTCGATACAGATGCTCGGATGTTTATTCTCCCAGCATACCTCTTGAATTCAAAATTTCTAGCCAAGTTTCTTACCTCCTTAATTCTTTCAAGCCATCAGCTTCTCTTCATCATGGCTGAAACTTCCACCAACGGCTTCAAAGAGCTTCCCAGAGACATCGCATCGGTTATAAGCCGTGGTCAAACCTATATATTCTTCGTCAACGGCTATCACCAGCTTTGCTACCTCAAATCTCCCCAGGAAGATACCGACGACTTCGAGTATCACGTCGTCAAGGTCACAAATGGCAACCTGAGAGTCAAGTGTGGAAGCAGACAAGTCGCAGCAATGGCTTATAGGAATCAAGGTGACCACGAGGTAGGCTTCTCACCCGCAGTCAAGAATAGTTCTGACGTTATAGATTCGCATTTACTGCGTTGCTCCTGAAGATGGACAGTGTTCCAAGAGGGGCTACGTCCAGGAAGTTGCCTATAACATGGCCAATGGATGGGAGCTGGGTACACTTGGTGAAGACGACCCGAAGACCTGGATTGATAACGATGCCTGTTTGTCAGCCTCCGCCATCGAGTGGCCAGACAAGGCAGATCTCAAGCTATTTGTCTCGGGAAAAGACAAGCAGACCGACCGCCCAAAGGTGACGAGTTATTTTTATGATCCTGCTGAGAGTCGCTGGCTGGAACAAGGTGTCGTCAGTAACAAGGTATCCAAGTGGTAGGATCTTGTTGGACGTAAAGGCATGTGAATTTGAAGATGGGGTTTTGTCGGAGTTGTGGAGTGTTGGTTGGATGTAGCGAATGATGTTGATAATTCTTGAATGGTAGTGTTAGAACAATTATTGGCTCCAGAGAAACCCCCGATAGAACTCAATTTGTACGCCAGTTTAGAGCCTATTCCCTGGCACGATCCGTTGATAGCTAACTTTGCACGTACAGACCATACGGCTACGCGTGATATGGGATGATACAGCTAGCAGGAATGATTCCAGACCGGACAGGCCAGTCTAGATCGAAGATTATGCGGACTTGTTGCTAACTCTGCATTTACAACCCCCCCGAAAAGATAAACGAGGCAGAAAGTTTCGTGCGCCAGATTGCTGCGACTGAATGATACTGGCGTGTGCTAGCGGACACATGCTCCTCTCCTTGCACTACGGCTTTAGTTTCCAATAACTGCAGGGTCTCGATGCTCGTCTATCTCAGCTCAGCGCGCCACTTCTTGACCTCAGCTTACCCTTTGCAAGGACTCTGCAACTCGGGTTCCAACCACGAGAGACCTGCATCCTCATCACAAAACTATTCGGCATAATTAGTCAATAGTCTCTGGTACCCATGCACGACCCGCCACAACCATCAGAACACTAGTAATCCGGCATCGGCGGCTAAGCGTCCGTAGCGTGAACCTTATTGAATAAGCATTTGGTAGTTCGGTTCCCCAGCTTTGACCATTTGGATCCCTGCAACGCTCGGACCGTTCCTGTCATGCCACGATGACTGTTCTTAGAGTTCCTTGCGCGATGTGATATTCTCCAAGGCCGGTTGAGTCGACGAATGTATGCATTCTTAACAAAACAATGTTTTATACTAATAAGAAAATTTATCGGGCTGAACTCGATACAACGCGAGTCAGTTGGAAGTTCAATCGGACCTTACTAATCACGAATGACCCGTATGGCAGCAGCTGAATCTTCTCACTACAGCTACTCGCGATACTTCTTTAATTGCCGAAAATAATCCTCACAAGCCAGAATCAGGGAATCACACGTGCCGAAGCCCTCCAAGAAACATAATATAATGGGGAATATATATTATCGTGTTGTACTCTGGCCTGAAACCTTTACGAATGAGTACACGCCGTTTATATAGAACCACGACCACGTTCATACGATAAGAGAACAGGCCAACATTGTTTTTAACACTAGCGAAAAACATTTTCGTCTAGGTCATAAGGATTCAAGTCATAGCCGGCATTGCAAGACTTATGCCCTCGTACCACTTCGGTTTTGGGTCAAGAAAACGAAATGTTTGTAGGCTCAAAATGCGGCGTGCCAATCGCCACACTGGAAAGTCCCTCTGTTCCATAAACCTTCGGTACTGCGTGTAATTTCCTTGTAAACCCAGCCGTAACTTTGTGGGAATTGCTCCTTCAGCATTCCAACATCGCCGTAGGCACGGAGATCGAAAAGCCCGGTACCGGCATTATCTCCCCAAATGGCAGGCGGTCTAGAAGGGTTCCATTTTTTGGTATCAATATCTGCTGATATCACTGGCGTGAAGAATGGTGCAGCATAAGATCCATGTTTCTGCATCTCCGACTATAGATCTTTACACCATCCTCTCCGTAAGCCAGCCGCGTTGTACAAAAAGTTCCTTGTTGGTCCAAACTACTGCGTTCTTTACCATAGTTAAAGCATACCTTCTGGAAAGGCAGCACACCAAATAATTGGTCCAAACGCGTAGGCTTCATCTGTTCAAGCGCCTCACTATTCTCAAAATGTGCCTATGAAGCCCATCTAGTCAGTACACCGCCTGGTGGGTTCACGAAAGAATGCCACCACTTTTGAATCCTTCGTGAATAGAGGAGGTCAACGCTGCACGTTGGTCGTTGCTTAGTAGTATAAAACTGGGGCACCTGCATTCTCTGTGGGGTTTCATGGCATGACATTTCTGATTAAGGTAATTATAGCGTGTTGATCCTTTGCCAATACCAGGGTTATTATCATCTGATTCGAATCTTACTTTCGCGACTGGATAACTGGCTGACTATAAGATGGTGTACCATGAAGCTTAGGCGCATTGTATTTTTCAAAGTTTCTGGTGACCAAGTCTCTCTTTTTTATCCACACAAACGTTCAGTTATTAAAAAATGGGTTGTGATCAAGATGAGCAGCCATTACCCGAGCGCAAGCTCCTGTCGCCCCCAGTTCCTTTCCCCCCCAGGAATTACGAACAACAGGAGAGGCATTGGAATGAAAGTTTTGAACCTCTCATGAGTGAAATCAAGCTTCAATTGATTACTCTATCTTTGAAGTCCAGGCCAGAACAGGAGCGCAAGGCGTTTCTTGAGCTTTCCCGGATCGTCGACCGTGACACCTACTCCGCTGGCTTACGCCAGATACAAGACTTCATCCTTAGTAGGTCAGCCTATTGATACAGTCCCCTAACACTTGATGAACAAGATTAAAGGCTATCGCCATCCATTTTTTGAAGATTTGGCACATAGTCAGGGTTATCCCGGCAGCTTTCGTCTTGAAACCGAAAGCTACATTTGGCAAATTCCAGCATTCATGGACGAGGGGATATATATCGACCACGAGTATGCCAAAGAACAGATCAAGCTTCGGGAATCAAACCAGTGCAATGTTGATGATATTTGGAGCCGCCAGGAAGTGGTCGACTGGTCTTCTAGTACCGAATCATCAGTCCTGTTTGTCTCTGGCACGTCGAAGTCTCGCCACCGGATAGAAAAGTTTGGTGTGGAGCTTGTTGACCATTTTGCATCAAATGACTACACGACTCTCCATCTTTTGAATCCGCTACCAGATGAAGTGGACGAGCGCATGGATGGACTTTATGGGATCGATGTACTACGTCAACTGGCGATCCAGTCTTTGCGGCAACCTGTCCGCTCTAGGGAGTGGTCGTATCTTTACACAACGCTCGCCGAAGTAACGCGCAATTTCAAGGCTGTTTTTCACTCAAGATGGTTTGATTGCTTAGCACACGTAATGGAATACCATGAGCGCGTTGCTATTGTTATTCATGAGGGAGTATTTCGCGATATGTATGAGAATGGCCGTAGATGGCCTGATGAACTTTTGAGACTTATTCAGAAGCTCCAGGGGAAAACATTGGTCAAGTTTATCATGGTCGCCGACAACACGATTGAAGTTTTTAGGGATGATGATGATGATGACGAGGAAGAGGAGAAAAAGGAGAAGAAAGAAGATTCTATAATCAAGACCATGATGGTTGAGAGTTGAACATGTCCAAGAAGCGAGGGGGTTTCGAACTTTAGTGATCTTGAAGCTATATAAAATAGAACTATTATTTTTATGAAAGGCATTCACTGAGGCATCGTGGTTCACAGGGAGATAATTCATACACAAGCTATCAACCAATCTCAAACAGTGTATAGCCAAGAAGGTAGCAAATAGGAAACGCGAGATCTGCAGACCGACAAGTCTGGCTGCACATACATGGGCAATCCGATTCCTCTCAATTGTTTTCATGGAAGATCTTATAGTAGCCTGCAATAGAGACATAGCCCGGAGTTGAAACCATGATTGGACCGTTCGCTGGTCTGGAATGAATCCCAAGAACGTAGGCACAGAGGGTTGTCATCTTCATCAGAGTACTTTCATCATTGCTAATCGGATCAATATACACCCCGCTTTCTGCAAGGCTGATGTCATGGTGCTTCCACTTCTTGTGCACTTTAATACCTCTGAACCCTGTGTAATTGAGGTAATACCAATATTTAATTACTTGACTGGCCTTGGCTATGTCACTGAATCCCAGCCAGACTAGGAAACAGATCGATATGTCACATTAGTTGGAACAAACAGGGCATCATGCAATACGTCATCACGTCGAGCGGTGACCCCCTAAGCATACGAATCCAATTTATCAGGGCACTTTAGATCGGCCTGAGCTCGATTTTCTACCTGCAACTTCTCGAACTGCCCCTGCACGTCAACCCCGACTGCTCGAATTGACATCCACACATTATGTACCACTCGTATCAGAGTGGTCCATACGAATTCACAATCAACATGCCAACAGAGCCCGCGGTAATCAACGCCGGCACCGCGCAAGAGCCAAGACTCTAGAGAAAGAACTGTCACAATTTCGAAAAGAGTCACGCATAGTATAGATTGAAATTAATAATATGGAGAGCTTTTTTACTGCTTAAGACTCTGTATATATCGTGACTAACTATTTTAATAATGCCGCATCGAAATATTCCACTTAATACAGCTAAGTTACTTATTAACTAAGAAAGAAATATCTAATATAACTTCTTTTATATCTTTAGTT